>CM050415.1:34594448-34658875 GCA_027564155.1 Gymnocypris eckloni scoliostomus | reverse complement strand
GTTAGTTCTTGTCTAACTTTTCAGTGACTATTAGGTCCATTTTTTTTCCTAATAGTGTTTTGAATTGACTATCTGACCACAGAGGAGTCGCAAGACCACTCTTTTCTGTGGTTGGAATCAGCTTAGCATTCCTTCTGACCATTTTGCAAGTTTCTTCTGTACCACACAAACAAAACAAACACTTCTCTGATCAACAGAGGGTACACTTGTTTTTTAACACGTAATGCCAAAATCTTCCCTGCCTGAAAGAACAGAGGATAAACCAAAAATTAGCACGTAATGCTAACCTTCCCTGCCTGAAAGAACAGAGGATAAACCAAAAATTAGCACGTAATGCTAACCTTCCCTGCCTGAAAGAACAGAGGATAAACCAAAAATTAGCACGTAATGCTAACCTTCCCTGCCTGAAAGAACAGAGGATAAACCAAAAATTAGCACGTAATGCCAACCTTCCCTGCCTGAAAACAGAGGATAACCTTCCCTGCCTACAAGAACAGAGGATAAACTCTTCCCTGTCTGAAAACAGAGGATAAACTTTAGTTAAACAAACCCTACAGATGTATGTTAACTCTTCTCTGACGGCACAGAGGATACAAAAATTTGTACTGGTCTTCTTCGGATTAGAGACAGCACTCACCAGAGAGAAAATTTCAGTCTGGGAATCCTTGTTCAGTTTGAAGTTTCGCTGGATTCCAAAAGATGCAGATCTTTGTTTGAGCTTGAAGTCTTTCAGGTGAGAAAGCTGGAACTCTATCCGGGTCACGGCACCATCTGTTGAAAACTCTGTTCTTCTAAAGTAGAAAACTCAGAAGAGAAGACCAGGAGACTTCGGATTGGATCGTCAGCAGAATTTCTTTATTCTATGACATGTGTTGTTATCTGCAGTCATCGAAGATCTCATCTTAAGTCATTTTACAGGGTATCTTTATAGTCAGGATTGGAGGAGGGACTTTTAGGTTGAGACAAAACATCAAAGCTGAGGGCAATAAACCTAACGAATCCACATCTGGCCAGGACAAAGTCATTTGCAGAATAAAGGTTCAATCTCTCAGTAGTCATTGATCTCATTGACAAAAGGCACAGCTGTCCCAAGCCCAAATGGTCAGGAAACCATCTCAAGCACCTTTGCCTTGCCCGACACCTCTTAGTCAGGACGTGAATTCAAATCAAACATAGAATAACATTTGTGATCCTTCAGAATGCACAATGAAAAAACATAATTTTTGAAAAATGTTTAAGACAGCGTTATCTGTTTTTGCAAATGAACTTTATTTATTCCTGTGATGGCAAAGCTGAATTTTCAGCATCATTACTCCAGTCTTCAGTGTCACATGATCCTTCAGAAATCATTCAGCAGAATTTCTCATTTAGGGCTGAGCTGTTTCAATAAAAGGTGCTCTTTATAATTTATAAAAATCAACGTCTAAAAGTAAAAACAGGATCTTGCAAAAGTCTTAACCCTCTATCCCAGTGATACTCAAATCTGGCTCGTGAGATCCACTTTCCTGCAGATTTGAGCCTGATCAAACTCCCTTACCTGTGATTTCCTAATGATCCTGAAGACATTGATTAACATGCTCAGGTGTTTGATTAGGGTTAGAGCTAAACTCTGCAGGAAAGTGCATCTCGCGAGCCAGATTTGAGTATCCCTGCTCTATCCCATCATCATCCCACCTGCAACAGGCAGTCCAGGGGTGTGTATTCAGCACAGTTAGCTACGTCTGCACGAGCCCCATGTTCCAGCAGCAGCTTAACTATGCGGGGGCAACAGTTCCCACAGGCGTTATGCAGGGCTGTATGCTTCTTTCTCCCAGCAGTCTGTGCATCAGCCCTGGCTGCTAGCAGCTTCTGGACAATACGCAGATACCGTCCTGCATCTGCAGGCCTCTCCGGCCCAGCGCAGGCTGCGTTCAAGGGCGTCTCGCCCTCTTGGCTTCGAGCTGTCACGTCCCCTCCATAGGACAGGAAGAGCTCCACGTGGTCCTCCAGTCCTCTCCTGCAGGCCACGTGAAGGGGGGTGAGACCTGACTCTCGCTGGGCCATGTTCACCAGCGCACCACTGGTCACCAAGTGCTCAGCACACCTGCAGAGAAGATTGTTATCATGTGCCAAAAATATAAATATTTTCAACATGGTGTGACATTATGCAGTATGAATCACCTTTTGTTGTATGGAAAAATCTCTGAATTCATGCCAACATCTCTTTTAGCGCTTCACAAATGAAAGACAATAATACAAGTCAGAGTTATGTGAGGGTAAATTATGACTTTACACATTTTTGTTGAACTAAACATTTTGGGATTGTAAGATTCCCTATGCTTACAAAGGCTGTATTTATTAGATACAAAATACAGTAAACAGTAATATTGTGAATATTTATATATATTAATATTATTTAAAATGTTAATAAAAACTTATTCCAGTGATGTCTAAGCTGAATTTTCAGCATCATTACACCAGTCTCACATGAACCTTCAGAAATCATTCTAATTCACTGATTTGCATCTCAAGAATATTTTCTTATTACGGTAAACTAAGTTTAATCTAGGTTTATTAATGCTGAAAACAGCTGTGTTGTTTTTTATCCAGTTTTTTTTTTTGTTGTTGAGACCAAGATAAACTTATTTGGTTCAGATGGTGTCAAGCGTGTGTGGCAGCAACCAGATGAGGAGTACAAATACAAGTGTGTCTTGCCTACAGTCAAGCATGGTGGTGGGAGTGTTATGGTCTGGGACTGCATGAGTGCTGCTGGCACTGGGGAGCTACAGTTCATTGAGGGAACCATGAATTCCAACATATACTGTGACAGACATGCAGAGCATGATCCCCTCCCTTCGGAGACTGGGCCGAAGGGCAGTGTTCCAACATGATAACGACCCCAAACACACCTCCAAGACGACCACTGCCTTGCTAAAGAAGCTGAGGGTAAAGGTGATGGACTGGCCAAGCATGTCTCCAGACCTAAACTTATTGAACATCTGTGGGGCATCCTCAAACGGAAGGTGGAGGAGCGCAAGGTTTCTAACATCCACCAGCTCTGTGATGTTGTCATGAAGGAGTGGAAGAGGAATCCAGTGGCAACTTGTGAAGCTCTGGTGAACTCCATGGCCAAGAGGGTAAAGGCAGTGCTGGAAAATAATGGTGGCCACACAAAATATTGACACTTTAGGGCCCAATTTGGACATTTTTACTTTTGTGGCCAGCGCTTTAGACATTAATGGCTGTATGCTGAGTTATTTTGAGGGAACATCAAATTTACACTATATACAAGCTGTACACTCACTACTTCACATTGTAGCAAAGTGTAATTTCTTCTGTATTGTCACATAAAAAGATATAAAAAATATTTACAAAAATGTGAGGGGTGTACTCACTTCTATGAGATACTGTACATAAAGGCTTTAAGTAAACTTTTTCACCTAGTTGCCCAGGCAACATTTTAGTTCAATTTGATGTACTAAAATAACTAAAAGTGAAATAAAAATGTACTTAATAATAAAATATATAGATATAAAAAACAATTGTTGTTCTGAACAATTTAATGCATAATTACTAAATAAAAGTATCTTTAAAAAAAAATCTTACTGACCCCTAACCTACTTTGAAAGATTGTGACTTTACTTGTGAGACATTTCGAACCATGTTCTTTAATTATAAATGTAGTTTGTTTGTTTTATTCATTACATTTGACATTTTGTCCCGTCATGTTCCCTCTGACTGTGTGGAGGGAGATCAACTCACTGATATGTTTCTGCTGCATTACAGAGGTGTAACGAGGCATTGCCGTCGACAGCAAGCAGGTCTGGATCAGCCCCATGGTCTAGGAGCAGGCGCACACAGATGTGATGGGCTCCAGAACAGGCATCATGTAAAGCGGTACGGCCGCCTGGGTCTGCATCCACCTCTGCTCCCCTAAACAGCAGCTCCTCGACACAGCCGGAGTGCCCCCTGCTGGCAGCCAGACGCAATGCTGACGTCTGCTTTACCTTTGAGGTAAGAGTCCACATTCCTGCAAAAAAATAAAATTAAATAGAGGAGAGAATTCGCCCAAATACACCTAAACGCATATGTTTGTTTGTGTGTGTGGTGGCCATCTATAAGGGTCCTACCCATTTCCGGGGCCCACATCATCTCCTCATGTACGGTCTCCATCAGTGCATTCACCATGCCTGGGTCTTTGAGGACGGCATACACTCTCTTCATATCCCCACACATAAAGATGTTATGGATGGCTTGGTCTCTGCACCGTATTTGTGGTGGTGGAGCACGTACTGTCTGGATCCTCTCGTTTCCATGTCGGAGTCTGGGGGCGGCAGGTAACGGGCGTCTTGTCATAGCCCTCCTGTGTGCCAGTGCCCGCCTGGCGTCCTCCCAATCCTGTAGCTCCTGCTCCAGCCTTAAGGAGCGCAGAGAGGCAGAAGAGAAGGCAAAAGTGTCCCGGGACATCCCAACAAGAGTTTTTGTTTTTAGAAGTGTACTAGAGTTGTATGCCTAGAACAAAAGGCATTGGCACAGAAATTGTGGCCTTGCGCTGTAGGAGTGTTAGTAAAGCAGCATTTCTTAATAGGCATAAACTTTTCCAATCAGCCATAGGAACACAGTTGACTAAGGCAAGGCAAGTTTATTTACAGTATATAGCACATTTCATACACAGTTGTAATTCAAAGTACTTTACATAAAAGGAAGTAAAATAGACATTAAAAATTATAATAAAACAATAATCACAACAATAAAAACAAAACGATATAAAATTGATTTTAAATGAATATAAAACAGTTAAGAATAGAAAAATGATTATACAATGTGCAATCAGTTCGGATGTAGCACAGCGCTCATTCAACAAATGCACAGCTAAACAGATGAGTTTTGAGACTGGATTTAAATGTGGCTAATGTTTTAGCACATTTGATCTCTTCTGGAAGCTGTTTCCAACTGCAGGCGGCATAATAGCTAAAAGCGGACTCCCCTTGTTTTGTGTGAACCCTTGTGTGAATACTTATTTTCCACCATAATTTGCAAATAAATTCTTTAAAAATCCTACAATGTGATTTTCTGGATTTCTTTTCTTATTTTGTCTCTCATAGTTGAGGTATACCTATGATGAAAATTACAGGCCTCTCTCATCTTTTTAAGTGGGAGAACTTGCACAATTGGTGGCTGACTAAATACTTTTTTGCCCCACTGTATCTGCCATATATTTAGGTCCAAGGCCATTGAGTGATTTACAAATGAGTAAAATCAATCCTAACTGGAAGCCAGTGTAAGGACCTGAGGACTGGTGTGATTTGCTCATATTTTCTGGTTCTAGTCAGAATCCTGGCAGCAGCGTTCTGGATGAGCTGCAGCTTTTTAATGGTCTTCTTTGGAAGGCCGGTGAGGAGACCATTACAATAATCCACCCTGCTGGTGATAAAGGCATGAACAAGATTCTCCAAATCTTGTAATATTTTTGAGATGATAGTATGCTGATTTAAAACTAAAACCAAGGTCTGTCTCCAGAATCACCCCAATCTTTTTTTACTTGATTTTTAGTTGTTTGACCCCTAGAGTCAAGGTATGCATTCACCTTGAGAACTTCATCTTTGTTTCCAAATGCAATGACTTCAGTTTTTCCTTGTTTAACTGAGTTTAAGGAACAGACTAATAAATCACATTAATAACATGCAATAATAACACTGAGAACAGTGTATATGCTCTAAAGATTGGGTCTTCCTACCTTGAAGTTTCTCCAAGTTTCTCCTGCACAAGCTGAACTTAAATAATCAATGATAAACTTGCTTACAGCAGGTATGTATAATAGGCAATGTTCGAAATATGTGCTATTTCTCTTAATAAAACGACCGCATGTCCCTTCAAGAACGAAGCTGCCTGTCACAAGATATTGTTGACCTGACACATGGTGGAGCTCTGGGTATTAATAGACCAGAATGTGAACATATGTTCATGCACTAGCACGATATCGCCTGTAGAAAGCGCTTCAAATGATGGTTTTGCCATTTCACTTCTCCTGTGTAAAATTCAAAACAAAACATTTCTTACTGGGATAGATACATTTGGGGTGTCATCGTTTTTGAAAATTAATTACTCAACTGTAACTGTATTCAATTTATTATACATATATACAATAATTTGAGTTATGTTTTTGACATGCTAATTGCATCTTTTGTTTTGTAAGGGTACTATATTCATAAGAAATATTGAACTTCTGAAAGTAGTAGCATGAATTAAATCTTAAGATGAGCGAAAATCTAATTTTACTTAATTATTTTATGAAAAAGACTGTATTGCACAAGATTGCATCTTGCTGAACCATTTTCTTTAAAGGACAATAATAATTTATGAAAATAGATTAGAAAATAATAATAGATAAAAAGAATACTATAAATAATAAATAACGATTACATTAGATGCAAGATTTCCCCAGTTTGCAGGCAGCTCAAGTCATAAAACTTGGAAAAGGCGTATTTTCTCATCGTTTGCGTTCTTACTTTCACTTTTATTTCTCATGTAAACGACGCCAGGCACGAAATAGCCTAACGAAATGACTTTTTAGGAAAAGGTGGAAATCCTCTATTTTAAAGGAGAACATAGCGACGAAGTGTTGATATCAAGACACACAGGTGAAAAAAAATTACATTACATTATCATCTTAAAAAACGACAGTGTAACGGCGTCTCTTCTCACGAGCTCTGTTGTTAGTTACACTTCCTGTGTGCTCGAGCTTCTGCAGTCCGCACACAAGCGGTGGACAGGACAACGACTTTTACGTGCTTTTGGTTATTATAATGAGGAAAGTAGTTACTGACAAAGCTGGAAAATATATTTCGATATTTATCTGCTCAAATGGCTTGTTTGGTGACGCATTAATAATAATACCGCCCTTCTCCTCTCGTGTTTACTCTAAATCAGTGTTTATAGGCGGCGGCACTGAAGGATGGAAGACGAAGGCCGTACGGTGTGCGTTCACGGTTTGCCAACAGACGTGGATCACGAACGGCTCCGGGACAAACTACTGATCCACTTCCTACGCCAGAGGAACGGAGGGGGAGAGGTCACGTCCGTCACTATCATCGCGCGGACACCTCTGCGAGCCCTCGTCTCATTTGAGGAGAGCACAGGTATTTACATGACTAATGACTGCTGTTAAACATCAGCGTAAATGCTGTCAATAGATAGAACACATGGATATGGGTGAAATTGCTAAGTTTCAACACTTTAAAACCTAAGTTGAATACTCTAAATATTAACACACATTGTTGTTTTTGCAAAACAAATGTAATTTAAAGTTGAACGTCCAACAAGTTAAATATTTTCTACTATTGATTCATTAATTAATTCCTTCCTTCGAACCATAACTTGAAATTGTAGGGAATCATTTTCTTCAGTTATTGAACTGAACAGCTCATTTATTTAAGCAATAGAATAGTCCACACAGGGTTCATACAGGGTTGCTACGTCATACAAATATGAAAGGGGTCATCGGATGCCCATTTTATTTGTTGATAATATTTAGGGTCTTAATGAAAAGTCTACAACATACTTTGGTTAAAATTTCTCAATGGTAGAGTAAAACAACACCCTTTTTTACCTTCAAAAACAGCTCTGTTCACAACGCCCCGTTTCAGTGCATGTTCCTTTAAATGCTAATGAGCTCTGCTCACCCCGCCTCTCTTCTGTGGGGTGACTAGCCTTTATCGGAGACTGTTAAAGGGGTCATATAATGCTTTTTTAAAGATCATTATTTTGTGTATGTGGTGTAAAAGAATATGTTGACATGATTTAATGTTCGAAAAACACATAATTTTTCAAGTACTGTACATTAATGTAGGTCCTCTTTGCCCCACCTCTCTCAAACGCTTTGTTTTCTACAAAGTCCCTCCTTCCGACAAGCTCAGTCTGCTCTGATTGGCCAACTGACCCAGTACATTATGATTGGCCGATCACCAGAAGCACTAGTGATGGAATGTCCGGTTCTTTTCCGCGAACCGGTTCTTTCGGACAGTTCGTTTCAATGAACCGGTTAAAAGAAAAAAAACGGTTTATCGGTTCTTTTACGCCCTAATGTAATGACATCATTCGCGATGACGTAATGATATAATCTATTGTCCCGGGCCGGGATGAAAATACACATTCAAAGTCAGTAATCATAACTTCAGTCAGTTAAAACATCATAATCATGATCATTAAAGTTTACAATTAATTTTGCAAGCACCCAAATACGTACAGGCAGTGATGTGCATACAAGGATTTAAGTCTTGAGTTAATAAATTAGTTGTCATCAGGCAGAAACCATAATCTACCCATACATAATCCATTGCAATTTATTTGTTATTAAATAAGCGTACGTTTTGCCCTCATTCAGGTCCTCGGTTTACCGGCGCCATAGCATTAGCACAGAATCAGTTGTCCAAAAGATCTAGTTTGGTTCAGACGTGCAGTGTCAGTCATAGTAGGCAATGTTCGCTGAAGCACGCATGTGCAGTATAATCAGATCATCGGTTCTCAAATCGGACGTGTCCGAAAGAAACGGTTTAGTGTTCTGGAGATCCGAAAACCATTGCAACCGATTCTTGACTCGAGAACGAGAACCGGCACACTGCACGTGCTTTCAGTGAATGAGCTGCTCATCATCAGTTCTATTTCATACAAACTCAATTTGTGAATGTGTCATCATTAACTATAATTACAGCACAGGTATTTCATAAATCATCCCTTATTCCTATTAGTCTTAATTATGGTCCAACATCCCTGACAAACCCCTTTGGCCTATAACCTAACAGAATCTTCAACTGAACAAAGTACACAGATTAAATACATTCATCTTTTTTTTAAATAAAATAACTTATGTTTTATATTATCACACTTTCTGATGTTTAAAAAAATACTTGGATAACATGCTTTTCGTCCACTTGAAAAATAACACGCATGCATTGTATCATCAGATCATCGGTTCTCAAATCGTACGTGTCCGAAAGAAACGGTTCTCGGTTCAGTGTACTGGTGATCCGAAAACCGCTGCAACCGGTTCTTGACTCGAGAACGAGAACCGCTCTAGCAGTGCGCGTGTTCGTTCGGCACACGGCTCGCTGCACACATCCTCCTCTGCTCTTGTTCATCATCAGTTCTCTCTTCACAGCAGTTCACTCAGTGTACTGTTTGAGTAAATTAATAACTCCTGGATATTGGTTTATTTCGAGACAGAGGGAGTGTCAGACACGTTAAAAAAAGTGAATAACTTTTTTTAGAAATAACTGGAGACGCGAACCGTTTCAAACAATTCATTAAAAATAATAGGGTAAGACACACCCATTTTCAATATCTACAAGCAAAATGAGCTGTTTTGTAAAAATGGCTGGACGTGGATGAGACTGGAAGCCAGACCCATACTATTTACAAGTGTCCACGCCGGTCTTGCAGGAAGAAAAAGGTGGATACACTGAAAATGTACTACATTTTATAATACTGTATATATTTTAGTACCTGTATATGTTTGCATTGCTATTTACTTTGGTATTTTTACTTTTCAGCATAAAGATGTTACACATCTTTATGCCACGTTTTATATTTCTGGTGCATACATTGAATTTCAGTGCATTTAAATATTATTGCCAAAGTAGCTGGTAGTTGGAAAAAATCCAAAACGCACTGATTGGCAGCCAGACGGCTGGCATATACCTAATGAAGTCTCTTCTTGCTAGCCGATTAGTCTGCCAAGGCTACATTTTAGTTGTGTAGTCAGTGCTGATAAAGTGTATGTGTGGGGGGTGGCCAGGTTGTAACGGGGTATTCTTTATGTCCTGTCAAGCTTGATTAAATGTCAGTGGGTTTTCACTGTGCTTGTGTGTGCGTCTTGCAGCAGTCAGATAAGTGAGAATCAGTGTCTTTGGTGAGACAGAAAGAAAACAACAATTGATACTTTTATTGATCAGACATTATGAAAAATGTACTTGCATCTGTGTGTGCAAGCATCTTATTTGTTAGTGTGTAAACTGCTGAGCCAGTCTTTGACTCTCAAATGATTGATCCTCTCTTTCTGGTTTTATTTAGTGGTCCAGAGTGCACTTCGTCATCATCCTCACATTTTACAGCTGGATGGCATAAAATATGAACTCTCCCTGAGTCTACCAAGACAAGAGTCCCAGAGTCTAAATAAGGTTTGCTAACTGTATAAGCATTGCATTTGACAGCTTTAAAAAAAAATAGTATCTATTCTAGTATTAATTTTGTTTTGACACAGTCACACAGCTGATGTTCTTGCACTCCTTTAGGTGATCCTGGATATGACTGTGACTATAGATTGCAGTCAGCTTCCTCGTGGTGCAGAGACTCTGAATGTACTGCGCAGTGAGTTTCCTGGTGTACGTATGCAGCGTGGCTTATTACAAGACACGTGCACCTTGCAAGGCAACTACTCCGATTTTCAAGGCGCCTTTCCTTATATGCAGACGTTATTTAATAATCATCTTTCAAAAGCTGAATACCCAAATGTTAGTGGAGGTCAAAGTCTTGAGAAGAAAGAAGACCTTGCAAGTGTAAAGAAATGGGCCAGCTTTGCATCCCGGTCTTCAGGAGATGTCAGCTCTATCCATGGCAGGTTTAGGACATGTGCACTATGGACAGCAAAACAGCAATGAAGCCCTCAATGAACGCATTACTCGGACTAAGAAAAGCAAAATGGAGGAGGGGGCAGAGGGCAGGATAGATGAAGCTAATTTGGAAGATCTTTCGATCATCATGGAAGCTGATGTGTTTGCTTACCTGCAGAGCATCAAGGAGTACAAGCAGATACTGCAACTTCATGGAGTGCAAGTGGTTCACGTTACATCTGAGGGGGTCACCACCCTGTACCTACAGTCAGAGGTCCCAACTGGGTCAGGGGTTAAACAGAACATGCATCAAGCCCATAAAGAGCTCGGCAGCTTTATCAACAGCTAGAGGGTTGTCTGAGAAAAGACCAGATTAAAAAGGGTGCTCTTTACATGCCAGACGGACTGACTTCAGCATTAAAAAATGTGCAGTTAGTACTGCCTGATGTTCTGCTTAGCTATGACCAGGACATCATTTATATAGTTGGAGAGAAAAGTGAGGTATCTCAGGCCAAACAAATGCTTCTGCTTGGAGGGGAGGAAGACGTAATGCAGAACTTGACAGAAATGTCAGCATCCTCTTCTAGATCTCCATCAACATCACTTGAATCCCTAGAGAGAGAGCAACAGTTTAAGAGAAAAAGTGAAGTACACACTCCAGTGCCCCCTAAACTGATCGGCTCTAGTGCTGAACGAAAAAGGGACGTTGGGAATACAAAAGAATACAAACTAGCGGCTCGGTTTAAGAGCTCTGGGCTTGGAGACATAGGTGGAGACAAAAAGAGTCTCACAACCAAAATGGACATGCTAATGTTAGACCCAACACCACCCATAAGGTCTTCGCTTGGAACTACAGGCGTACTCAGTAATGAACTGACAGGGAAAGGAACTGAAACATTCAGGATGACAAGTCCAAGCTGTACAGGAGAGGATGTCCTGTTTAAAATCCAAGACCCTCTATCTGTGAATACACTTGGTGTAACCACCTTCAACACAGCCAAGGCAAAACCAGCTACTGCCGCTGGACTCACTTCAACACTGACCACAGGAGTCAAAGTTTCAGTGAACACAAGTGTGAATGCCCTATCAGCCAGTAATACTGAAGTGGAGACAACTGCTCCTTCCTCAACATCACTGCCCACTTCCAAATCCACCTTAAGAAGAACTAATAGTTTCTCAGGTCGGCCACATCTAAAAGATCAGGTGAAAAATAACCAGATTACAGCTAAGCCAATGATTAGCGCACATGCTTATCAAAGAGCAAGATCCAATAGCCTCAGTAGCGGAAAACCCAATGAAGATTCTCCGATTCCTACAGTGGAAGCAGAACTTACTGTGTCTTGCCTGATGTGGATGTACATGAACGATGTCTACTGCAAGCAACTGGATGCCATGAAATCTGGTTTAGAAATGACTGAGAAACAAGCAGGCAGAAGTGAGACGAGCGTGACACTGAAGGGCACAGATTCATCGAAGGTTAGAGAAAGTCATCGGCAGCTTCAGAATCTAGTGGCTATGGTAGCCAGCGACTTTTGCTTTCAGGAGTTGAGTTTGACCGAGCTTGGCGTGCTTGAAAAAGATAAACTGTTTGAAACTTGCTGCTTGAATGTGCGGTCACGTTTTCGCAAGGTCATCCTGCACACCATGAGGAACAGCATTTACTTCCTTGGCCCAAAATTGCGCTGTTCTCAAGCCAGAGATATATTTAAGGAAGTATATCCTGGGCAGGAGTCTCCTTCTTTACAACAGATGAAGACCTTGCAGGAGGGTGTAGATCAAGGGGCAGCCATGTCTTCTTTGAGCATACGGTCAACAAAAGATGATCACTTTAAGTCTGATCAAAGTCTTAAGGAGTTTCATTCTCACGATACAAGTCAAGTGGTTCAGTCTAACAGCAGTCGCAAGAGTGAAGGTCAATCAACCAAACCGAAATCAGCTACATTGGAAAGGTTGGAAAACCCTAGATCAACTAAGGATGAATTAAGCAAGACAAGCTCACAAAGCCCCTTTACTTATGTCAGAGAAGATGTAGCAATACAAAAAAATGATGGGCCAACTTTTGTACCACTTTACCAAGATAACTCAATGTTTTTGAAACAGACCAACCTGTTGTCATATACTGTTTCAGGACAATGCATGTGTGGAGCTAATAATCCAAAAGTGAAACAAACCGCCTGTGGTATCATCCTTTGCTCTGACTGCCTACACCTGCATAAATACTGCAGAGTGTGTGGAAAAGAAGAGATGAACTCTGAGAAGAAGGGTTTGGAGGATCCGGTTCAAAGTTGTAGCTCAAAAGATACACAGCAGGAACATCAGACTCAAGAGCAGCATTCACGACAAGAGGACAGCAAAGAACATAAGGGAATCCGAGGCACTATTTCATGTGTGGAGTTGACTTTGAGTCTTCCAGGCTATGGCAAATACACCACGGCCAAGATCACATACTGCATACCTGATGGCATACAAGGGGTAATAGCTTTGTGTATTATATATTTTTTTATTAAGTAAAGCATTGTAGACATTTAACTTACAATTGTGGAAAATATATTTATAATATTAGTAATATATATTATAATATTCCCTTATAATATCTGTTCCTTACACATCTCTTCTAGGATAAGGATCCCTGTCCTGGGTCACCATTCGAGGGGGGTCAATTTGTGGCTTATCTGCCACTCAACCCAAAGGGACAGAGTTTATTGACTTGCCTGGAAAAAGCATTTAATCAAGGCCTAACATTTACTGTTAGCTCAAGCAAGAATGATGGTGATGCAAAAGTAACCTGGGGCAGGATCCCCCACAAGACCAAGGTGGATGGAGGAAAGAGTGGGTGAGTCCAGAAGCTGAGCTGAACAATAGACATGTTGATGTGTGATTTCTATGGATTCAGAGAGTACTAATTATCTTATTACTTATGTTTTCCTAATATAATTTTAGCAACGATGTGTTAGTGCTAGTTAGCTTAACGACAGAAGTGTTCCCAAACTACAGTGTCTACAAAGTAAACTAGGAGCTATTTTATAGTAGAGAGCAGAATTTTGTTTAATAGGTTATAATCTATTACATGACTGTGACAAGATATCCGTGGCATGGTTAATTAAAACATTTCCTGTCACTCAGACATTGCCAGTTGAGGTGTTATGCTTTTTATTAATTTATTTATTAAGTTTGCAAAAGGGAATCAGAATTGTAATTTAACTGGCCTTTAACTGACTATAATAAATGCTATATTTTGTGCTAAGTATACTACAAATACATGAACATATTTACGTGCTTACCTAGCAGTTGTACTTTTAGTATATTAATTATGTGCTTAATTCACTTTCATTGTGGTCCAACTAAAGATATACTGAAGTATATTTGACTATTTATACTTCAGGTACACTTTAAATGTATTGCATTTAAAATCTGATATTATACAGAGACCATACAGTCCTTATTAATAGTGATATTAAACACATTAGCCATGATATTAAGAAATTTGCATTGTGCAATAAATACTCCAAAAGTTTCATGATAATTTTGTTTTTTTGAGAGATGTCACTAATGTAGTATGATATAAATGTATTTTAAATAAATTATGGCATAGGTTTTTACTAGGAAAACCTTGTTAAAAACCTGAAAAAAGTTAAATTAACATTTAGTATATTTAATAAGTGTGGACTGGGAGAAAGAACGATTAATTTTCTCAGAATGCATTAATTTGACATTTAAAATATCAATTCAACTTTTTGTGCAATGTAAAATATTTGTTTGTGTGCAACAGTGGATATCCAGACTCGACATACCTTACTCGCTTGTGTGAGGCGCTGGTGGCTCATGGGATTGAAGGAGTACCTGCAATTAGTCAAGATCAAGCCAAATCACATGAACATATTTACGTGCTTACCTAGCAGTTGTACTTTTAGTATACTAAACTATTATACATAATTAATTATGTACTTAATTCACTTTCATTGTGGTCCAACTAAAGATATACTGAAGTATATTTGACTATTTATACTTCAGGTACACTTTAAATATCTTGCATTTAAGGTATGATATTATACAGAGATCATACAGTCCTTATTAACAGTGATATTAAAACACATTAGCCATGATATTAAGAAATTTGCATTGTGCAATAAATACTCCAAAAAGTTTCATTATAATTTTGTTTTTTTGAGAGATGTCACTAAATATGTTAATGCATTTGTAGTATAGTTAGTATGATATAAATGTATTTTAAATAAATTATGGCATAGGTTTTTTACTAGGGAATACCTTGTAAGAAAGTTGTCAAAAATCTTACAAAAAATACTGTAGGCCTGAAAGATAAATCAACATTTAGTATATTTAATAAGTGTGGACTGGGAGAAAGAACGCTTATTTTCTCAGAATGCATTCATTTGACATTTAAAATATCCAATTCAACTTTTTGTGTGAATGTAAAATATTTGTTTGTGTGCAACAGTGGATATCCAGACTCGACATACCTTACTCGCTTGTGTGAGGCGCTGGTGGCTCATGGGATTGAAGGAGTACCTGCAATTAGTCAAGATCAAGCCAAATCCTGACCTTGAGAACAACACAAATCATAAAAAAATCACAAATAATGAGTAAACTGTGCATACTTCTTTTTATATATTTCCTTCTTAGAAATGTAAATCAAGTAACAATCAATGTAAATAATCTAAATATAATGCTGATTGTAAAAGACCACTTAATCTTTTTATTTGAATGTTTATACAGTATTTCTGTTAACAGTTATTTGTTGTTGTTTTTGTACTTTTATACACATTTTGGAGTGCCATTTTCATTATATAATGTTTTTAATCATGTCTATAATGTCATGTTTTAATCTGTATCGATGTATAGCATCAATAATGCACTGTATATTCTGAATCATTTGTGTTTGTTAGTCACTTTGTAATTAAATTCAACAGTCCAGCAGTTTCACCTACTCAGGCTTTTATACGTGGTATGAAAATTGAATCTGTATTATTTTGTAAAACCGTAAGGAAGGTGCATCATAATATGTAACAGATTTTGAATAAGCATTAGTTGGCTCAATATTTTTTATTTTTTTGCAAAACATGCGACAACAATGCTAGGGCATTATGGGTAATGCAAAAGAGTTAATTTGATTTTAAGGTTATTATGGCATTGTAAGTTTTCAAAGATGCACTGAATACTCAATGGTTAGCTACTCAACTCTTGTCTAATATTACCTTTCTAATGTTTTAATAACCCTGGTTAATGATATGCTCATATGTCTGTATGCTTAATGAAATTCTTTCCAGTAAAATGCGTTTTTACTGTGCATTATACCGTATACTCATGCACCTTGTCAATATTTTCCTTGTTCCTTTCCACTGTACAAAAGCAAGTACAGC
This sequence comes from Gymnocypris eckloni scoliostomus, assembly GCA_027564155.1. Lineage (NCBI taxonomy): Eukaryota > Metazoa > Chordata > Actinopteri > Cypriniformes > Cyprinidae > Gymnocypris > Gymnocypris eckloni. Next base: position 34,642,911 of record CM050415.1, on the reverse strand, counting down.
ATCATTCCTGTGCTTTTTCCTAATGCGTCAAAAGGAATCTGAGCAACAGGGTCATATTCTGCTTTTCTCTGTCTTTATTTTTTAAATCTGTCCTAATACAACAGAGGCTGGAGGTTCACTCAGTCATTAGCAGACTGTCTGGACCTTCTCCAGGATGAACACTACGGTACGGCCTGCATCAGTCAGGACTGGGATCAACAAGAAGCGACAGGGTACAGCTTCCCAGAGTGCAGAAAGACCTGTTCTCAACCAAAACACTGACTGCTACAGCCATAGACTGTAAAAAAAAGATGGACGGTGCGTCTTTGCTTTCTTCCACTGTAGAAAAGTCAAGGCAAATCATCTCAGTATGGCCATTGCCATCTTGAGAAAATGACGTAATTTGGAGCCAGAGTCTGCGGCGTAAAGAGATTCGATTGGAGCCAGAGTCTGCGCAGTCGAGTCATGAGGTCTGAATCAAACTCCTGCCCAAAACTTCTGCAGACCCAATCAGCCATAATGACACGCCCCGTTTTTATAGCATCAAATTACTAGCTAAAATCTAAGCATTTGAACATATATCAGAGTGATTACCTTAAATACCCAAAACCATATTTCGGAAAATTGTATTGGAAGTGTAATTCTTTATTTTTATTTTGACTGATGTTCCATTCGTTTACACGGAGAGGGCGGGTTTATGACCTGTACTGCAGCCAGCCACCAGGGGGGCAATAAAAGAGCCCGCAGCTTCACTTTTAAGGACAAGTGAGACACCCGGCTACAGCCAACAGGAAATTTAAAAGAGATAGCTAAAAAATGTCACAATTATACAAACCATTATGTTGAATGTAGCGTAGCGTCTGCAACATGACAAAATCCAGCTTTTGAAGTCAGTGTTGAGCTCTCATCACGATAAACTTATGGAATTTAACTGAAATATTTGCATGAATCGGCTTAAAGCATTAATATTTGTGGCCCAGTCAATACAGATTAGACAGAGACAGATAGATAGACAAAGACAGAAATATGTATAGATAGATAGACCGATTTAATGTTACACATTTCAAATGAAGCACATTAGTAACTTTCCAAATAAGTTAATTTTCAGCATTTGTTTAAAACAAACTGTCGATATTGTGTGATAACATATTGAACATGGTCAGTTTGTACCCTCTGGGATGTTATTTTCTCTGCATCTCTACTCGACAGAGCCAGCACAGAGCCGACCTCCACAGTCATGCTTTCGGAGCAGAAAACCTGCCGCTGGCAGTATTCCTGGTCTCTCCACTGCTTTGTCTTCATCAAAATGGCTGAGCTGAGAGATCTGCTGCTCCAGGAGCAACTCAGCGGACCTGCAACGATTCCCTGCGGACAGAGTTTCTGCATGGACTGCACCAGCCGCTGCTGGCAGTACAAAACAACTGCTTTCTCCAAGTGTGTGGTTAATATAGTGGATAAAGCTGTTGGTAATTTAGAACATGCTGTTTGGTATTGTTACTACAAAATACTTAAAATTAACTGAGCTGGATGATGCCATTACTAAATTCAATAATGAAACTTTCTTCAGCTAAAAATTGAGGGTTTAATCCTGTCATTTTACATTGACACACTATTTTCCTATTTTGATATTGTGCAGTTGCTTTGTTACAATTTGTATTGTTAAAAGCGCTATATAAAGGTGACTTGACAAAATGAAGTTTTTAATTAGGCTATAAAAAAAATTGATTCAACATGGTTTAAAAAAAATATTCTTAATTTTATGTAAACGTATTATATGCACTCAATTAAAACTGAATTATTTTTGCAACCTACAGAGGTAGCTGTTGAGCTCTGTAATTATACTCATACTATAGGGGGCCATTTTCAGCAACACTATTTCTAAATGATCAAACCTCTGGATCCAAGTCGAAGAATAAATACTTTGAAATAAATATTTCAAAAGGTTGAAGAAAGCAATGTATGTTTCTTACGATCAGCTGTTTGATCCAACGACCATGCTTAATTTTTGTATTTTTTTGGAAGATTTTGTTTAAAGATATTAGTACTTTTCAGAAAAGACATTTATAAATGTTAACAACATTACATTTCTAAAGTAAATGCTGTTATTTTGAACTTTATTAAATCAAAAGAATCATAAAATATTAAGAAACACGTGTTATGAACATGGATAATAATAAATGTTTCTTGAGCAGGAAATCAGTATATCATAATGATTTCTGAAGGATCATGTGACAGACTGGAGTAATGACGCTGAAAATTCAGCTTTGAGTCACAGAAATAACATTTAAATACATCAAAATTGTGCAATATACTGTTTGAACCATTCTTGACCAAATAAATGCAGCTGTATTGAGCAGAAGATATTTTTCAAAGGAATGTCATTCTTACAATGGCTGTGTTTATTTGGTCTATCCATCAAGAACAAGGATGACAACGGTTAAAGAAGCTCAACAACAAGTTTAGATTTTTTTTCCATACATTTTTTATTTAAAAAGATAGAAAAACATGTGCTTTTTAGTAACTTCTCTACTCTAAAATGTGGAAAAAATAGGCATGTCAAAGGTTTTGGCTGTTAGCATATTTTCTCCGGGAAAAGCAATGAAAACATACTTCTGTTTTACAGGTTCAACCATCAACGGTTACCATACTCCAAACACATACCGGTTCCTTTCTCTTGCACTCAGTTGCTCGCCATGGAACTTGATTATGTAGCTTACGGTGTAGAGAGAAAACACTGAATTTATTGAAGCTGATTATTAGTTAAGATAACTGTGAAATGGCAGAGGAGTGTTTCCGAAGACCTCGATCCGTTCAACTGTCCCATCTGTCTGGATGCACTTCAGATCCAGTGACGATTCCCTGCGGACACAACTACTGCCTGAGCGGTGTTAAAGACTACTGGGATAAAAGTGGCAGCAAAGACACGGGTTACAGTTGCCCTCAGTGCAGGAAGACCTTCTCGCCTCGACCGGTCCTCAACAAAAACACCATGTTTGCAGAAGTGATGGAGCGGTTTAAAAACACAGGCCTTCAGGATCTTCCGTTATGATGGATCTGGACACACGGAGAGAGAAATCTGCACAGCAAAACAAAGTGTCAAAATGTGTCCAGAAAGTGAGGATTTGTTCTGCAGGGCCCACCTGAGGTACCGTAACAATAGCTATCCCAGAGAAAAGCACAGTTGTTGCTGCAAGCAGGGAACCTAAAGGAAATATTTTTTGCAGCACAACAGGCTATTGGAGATTTCCTGTTGCACAGACCAACGGTTCATCTGCCCACTGTGTCTTAATGAAACCCACAAAGGACATATGAAGCGTTTTCACTGGCACCTCTGAAGACGAGACACTAAAGTGCAGCATGACTCCAGAGAAACGAGAGCACAGGAGCAAAGACAAAACAACTGGACAATGCAAAAGAAACTCATGGCTCTGGGAATAGACATGGACACAGGAGCGGACAGCCCTGGGGCTCTCATGCTAAAAGAGGGCATCAAACACACTGTCATAACCGTAGTAAACACAGAGGTTATTCACATGGGCACAGTCATGGTACCGGACACCTAAAGAGACGACTGGGAATCATGGTCATGACAGGACCTGGCACTAGAAGAACCTCTGTGGATAATGTTAAAGCAGTTTGAACCTTGATTTTGAGCACAGAGTTACAAGTGCCATGTTGTTTTCCAGAGTAATGTTGCTTTTGCTAGATTCAGGCACCGACTGAAAGCTCACGTCATTTCTTTTGAGAGTCAGAAATCCATTTCTGGATGCATTTAGGTTCATTCTATTGTATTGCTGAATAGTATTAATTAGAATGATTGGTTGATGTTTGTTCTCAATTCAATGCTGGGTGTAACAATTGTGTTCAACCGCAAGAAACACCTGACACACCTAAAATAACTTGTACACTTAGATTACATTGTAGTAATGTTGAAAACAGCCGGTTTTGAAGAGTTAAGATGTTCGCTGAATGTTGAGATGGGGATTTTTTTTAGCTGCTCGTTTACTAAAATGACTTGATTTATGGATTAGATTTCAAGTGAAATTGCAGTTGTTGATTATTACTAGATATTCTTTTTTTAAATTTAGGCGCTTAAATGTGAGCTCATAACAAAAAGCATCTTGCAGTTTGAGGGAAAAAAAAAGACATTTTGATTACAGTTTCTGGTCTGGAAATTAGTTATCTTAATAAATTAACTGAATTATTTACTGTGCTTATATTAGTTCAGTTTGGATTCTCTAATTGTTTCACTACTTGTTTCCAGAAGAATGTCTCAACATTCAGACGAGAAGTAAAATTACATAATATACTGTTGTAGCAAAATTTACTGTGGTTTAAAAGTAAAAACAACTAGAACGTGACAACTAGAAGAAGAAAAAAACTAGTTTTCAATGTAAATCAAGTTCTTACCACATCAGTAAATAGGAAAAGTTATTTTTTGGGGGGGTTAAGCATGTGTCTCTATTGTAATTCAATTTATCTTAAAGTAAATGTATCTTGTTTTAATATTTTTTTAGATATTTATAGTGAAAGGCAAGGCAAACATACTAATTAAGAAATGATTTATGGTGTAAAACATTTCGTGTTTTTTCCCCTCAACAATAAACGCAATATGGTACACTGGAAAATATTATTAGCTATAAATATTAAAACTACCCTGTGAGAACATTTGGAAATGACAGAACATTTTGAGTTGTAATAAACACTTGGAAATGAGATCAGATCAGATCCACTACATTACCTCAATTCAGCCTGAAATAAAATCCTGTCGATAAACCTAAATAACGTGCATCTCTCTACAGGCATGTATGGCTGAATAACGACTCCGTAAACACCTTTTAGTTATGCTCTTTAATTAGTCCTGGAAAACATGTAAGGCAAAATGGTCACATCACACACACAGAAGCATTATGAACTCTACGGTCCTCATGACCACACGCAGTCCAACCAACCCAGAGTCAAGCACAGAAACAGCAGCACTTCAGATTCTCAACATTATAAGAAGAAAGTTTTGGAGGGCTTCAAGAAAAGCAATACAAACGACCCGTGGTGCGTCGCTGACGTGTGTGGAGGGGGAGGAGCATTAATGCTGATTGATAGGGGCGGGGTTTGAATTTAGAACCAATCAGTGAACCGGAATGTAAGCTGGAGCCTCTAATTGGCTCTTCAGTCAAAAAGCAAAGCAGGAAAGTTGGAGCTGTAATTCAGTGCAAACGGAGCCTTTTGTGACTAGAGATCTTTCCGAAACGTCTCAGAAGTCACCATGCATCTATATTAGCACGAGTATGCATCCGAATGTACATAAAAGTGCATTATTAAGACAGCGAGATGTGCGTTTGAGAGACAAAGATAGACCTGTTACGCTGAGCATGTGTGGGAAACAGTCCACAATGACTCACTGTTTCTCATATGTGCCAGACAAAGAGAAGGCAAATACATCTGTCGTATAAATTTAGAGTTAAAAGCCTTCCAAAGCTTCATTTCATTAACGCATACATTTACCAAACAGCACTACGTTTGCGTATCGAACATCATAAATAGCGTCTAGGCGTGATGCGATTTAGCGCTGTTAAGGCTGCATTTGCAGCAGGAATTCTGCACTCTGCAAACCTGAGGGGCATTTCCGGTTCTGGGAAAGCTATTGGATTGAGAGACTGAGGAAGGAAGCAGCTTGGCTCGATCCGAGCCTCTCTCTGGTTCTCAATCGCACAATTCCATATCCACGAGAGACACTCGCACCTGCAGCTGAGCTCATTGTGGAGCATTGTGGAGCAGTTCCAAAAAAGGAAGAGGAAGAATTCGCCAAACCATCACACTATAATGTCTTAACCTTGAGAGATTTAAAGGGAGCATTTCCCAGCCCAGATGTCATTGTTTTTGGGTGTGGGTGCTCCGAACGGTCTCTGAACGGACCCAGCAGCGCTTAACGCTAGCCAATGCAAGACAACTAGGGACGAAACCGAATCGACAGTCGCTCTGATGTCATAAGCAGCAGAGAGGAGTTCCAGAATGTCGCTGCTGGACCGTCTGGAAATGAAAACACAGCAGGGTTTGCTCATGAACGGGCCTCTAAGACTAGATGTCAAAGGCATAGTTCACCCAAAAATTTTAATTCTATGATTATTATTCACTCCCCTTCATGCCGTTCCAAACATGTATGACTTTTTCTTCTGCACAAAAATACATCTTGAAGAGTGTTGGGAACAAAACTTTCTTTTGGTTACCATCGACTTCCATTGGATGGACAAATATATTTTATGCTTCACAGATAAAGAAAGTCTCACAGGTTTGAACGACACTAGGGTGAGTAAAAAAAAAACTAAAAAACATTGGGTGCACTATCCTTTCAGGATTGCGATTAATTACTGTACATTCACGGAGAAACAAAAAACAAATAGCTAGCCAATCCTGAAACCGCTGGAAAACTACACCGACATTCGTTCGTTCTGACTGCTGCTGGATCTTTTTGTTGGGTTACCTCGGGTCATAGGTTAGAAAATACGCCTAATTTCCTATGAACACCCACATAATACACAAAAGTGCATCCATAAACAACAGTACACCTGATCTGGTGTCTCAGATCAGAGGGAATGAGATCCCAGCCCTTCAGGACAGCAGAGCTGAGACGGCGTTCGGGACGAACTACTGTCTACGTGCGTGTATATGCATTCGCCTGTAAACATGCGTGGAGGCAATCTGGTGTTGGTCTACGACTGAGGCACAGTGAGAACGAGAGGTTTTGCATGGATTCGAACGTTAGCTGAAAACAAAATTTCGGAAATCAGTCCGCAGCACCAATAATATTCAGGGCATAGTCGACCACACACGACAGGAGCAAATTCAGAATCTCATGATCTTTTACTGCAAGGTCATTTTGACAAAAACCACAGAGAGTTACTTTTTTTTCTTCATCTTTCATTCTTCATTTTTTTTTTTTCAGTACAGAAAGCAGTTAGAGCGAAGGTCATGCCTTCACAAAAAAGTTTGGCACACTTGGTCAGGACCAACAAAATCACATGATTCATCACATTTAAGAGGAACTGCAGCAAAGCCTTTAGAACTCAATCTACTGAAAAGCAGACCATCAAAAACAAACAAACAGAAAAAATAAAGCAGGACGGATATTTTTCACTGAAGTGTTAGTTAGGGTCATTTGGTGCTCTGAGTCACCATCCACAGGAACACAGGAAGAGAACCAGCAGAACACAAGAAACAAACTCAATCCCTCAGATCCGGAAATCAAAACCGATTCAGAGTTGGAACACTGACTCTTCAGACTAGTATGGCTGTTCCACACCCACCCCAGTGCATTCTGGGCCTGAACGGTTATCTGTACGTAGTGATTATGTAAACATGAGCATGCATCGAAACGCTTGTTTCTCGGTTTTAGAGGTGCATACAGAGAGTTTGTGTTGGTGGGAGAAGGAGAATGTAAAAACCCGGACGGGAACCAGAGATACGGTGGATCGGGTGTGGAATGGCCATTCTCTATTAAGTGCAAACAATAGCAAACCATTGCAGGCCGTTCACAGGGGCCGGAATATTCAAGAGTGACGGTGAGAGTTAGAAACTGACAGAGGAGGAGAGAAAGAGATGGTTAAAATGCCAGACGGTAGCATGAGGGAGGTAGAGAGACGGAAAGAAAGAACATTTGAATCTAAATCGACAACAAACCTGAGGACAGACAGTCAAATACAGACACACGCATACTCGCCCACAACAAACACATAAAAGAGGGGATGTGGTTTTGTTTCACAAACACACTGAAATGAACCAGACTCATGGTGTGAAAAGAGAGCGGTCAGCAGGTGTCTTGATTACTTGAATGATAGCACTGCAGTGCAAATAAATCACCAGCGGAGGCAGTAGATTACTGCTCTCTGAGAGACAGGGGAGGGGAGGAGCCAGAGGGATTGATGATTGACATATCGAAGAGAGGGTGTAGCCACATTCCTAAATGCATCCAAATAAAACCAACAAAGTTTATGGCATAAAAGCTGCGAGTGGTTGCATGTTTGCGTCCGACAGAGATGTAGGGGTGAGACCAAACGGTCATCACTAACTAGACTAACTGCTGTTGCTATGCCAACCACACTGACAAAATGTGTAGGGGGCGAGTTAGAAAAGCCAGACAGAGCAGAGATCATATTTAAATGCGAGCTGCAGGTCAGCACGATCATGTGGTAAGCCGTCATGGGAATGAGGGCCAGAAAGCGTCAGGATCCTGAGGAATCCTGGAGGAGGCTCTGGAATGAAAGGCCACTCCTGTCTTTAGGAGTACACATCTGATACAAGAGAAACGATGTGAAAAAGGCTGGGAGCGATTGTTTTCTATAATTGGTCCTGCTTGCCAAGCTAGATTCATTAAAACCCTGGTGCTTGCCCCGTTTTAATGACATGGCGCTTTGATCAGCTGAAGCCCAAAACACCCTTGTTAGTTTTTGGGGTATCGTCTGCGCCGTGCACATGTGTACGCATCAAAGGAGCCTGTTGTCCCTCTCGGCCAATCAGAAACCGCCCTGACTCCTCCAAAGGGGCGGGGCTTGAGTAAATGTTAGTGAGTCTGGCCCAATGAGGGGAAAACAACAAACAATGGGAGTGTAGGTGGGTGCTCTTGTTTTTGCATGCCAAGGTGGGCAGAAAAGCTTTTCACTTTTGATAATGTATGGCGAATCAAACAAGTGCACCCACTTCAGAACAGAGACAGAAAGGGCACAAAAAAAGCCAATCTCACGGTAGATACGCAATCACACGGAGGGGTGTAGAGCGCGAATGACGTGGTTTTTGATTTGGGTCTACAAAGAATATTTCAGTGGTATACAATTTTATAGTGCATTAGTTTGGCAAGAATAACGTTAGAGGATATGGTAGTACGATGTTAAAGGGTGCAGAGTAAGGTCATTTTGTTATATAATTAAAGACGTTGGTTGAGTAAACACTGCGGTGATGGTTATAAAAAGGATAATACTGCTCTAACACGCCTCGGTGGCATGCGGTCATACGAAATAGTTAGAAAGGACACAGCAGAACTGGGAATAAATACTACCGAGTTACAACAGAACGATAAAGTGGTGTGTTCCCTTGGTGTATAAAGTGTGTGTGCGCAGTGTGTGGGTGAATATAAGTGGTGTGTGAATTCTGTTGATTGAATGATTTCAGAAATGCAGGTCTAATGTCAGGAATCAACTGGGGTTAAGCTAATTACACTATACACCCCTCCATATATACACACACACACTCAGACCACTCCCAAACCGCTGACATAGACACAAAGCACATCCACAATGTTTCTCTCCACTCAGTTCTCCTCTTTCTTGGCTTCTTCCTTCTTTTCTTCTGCTTTCTTGTCGTCCTTCTTGGCCTCTTCCTTCTCCTTTTTCTCCTTCTTGACATCGTCCTTCTTGTCATCCTTTTTCTTGTCGTCTTTCTTCTTCTCCTCATCTTTCTTGGCCTCCTCTTTCTTCTCCTCTTCCTTCATGGGCTCGGTGGTGAGGATTATTTTACCGATGTTGTTCCTCTCTTGCATCCTACGCATGGCATCCCCAACCTGAGCAGGAGAGAGAAAGAGAGAGACTGGTGAGGGTGCGGATGAGGAATGGCAGAGAGAGCAGCTTGACTGGCCATCTGCTGTGGTAAAAATATCTAACAAGCTATTGTCAGTTGATCTAATACTGAACTTCACGTGCACACAAACACCCTTTAAGAGATTCTCACGTCTCCAATTTACTCTTATCCCAGAGTAAGGTGGCAGATGACCTCTAGCTACAAGCCTTTGGATTTACAGCAGTGACAACTATGAAAGTCCAAAAGAGCATTTTACTGAACAAACATTTGGAAACGCTTCCTAGTACCAGAAGTCTGGAGTCTAGAGTGCCTTTAAAAGGCAGGGTAGGTGATTTGGTTCAGAATTTATTTTGGTTATGCTGGCTGAAACATGTTATTTGTTATGATGGCTCTTCACATCCTGATAGCGATTGCCAACACTGCCGTTACGTTAACACATATGGACAAAATACACAACACTCCCATTCTGATTTCATGGACCATATTTACTGCAACTCACTAAAAAAATAATTTTAGGCTGTCAGTTTATTTCAGAACGGACAATAGGCAAAATTATTACTTTTCAACTGAGACTTCAAATTTATATTTTGCTTAAATGTTATATTCTAAAATTGTATACATTGGTAATTACAAGTTCATAATTTTTTTATTTATATTTAATAATAAACACGTTTATATTCTAAAACTGATGAACATCTATCATCTATCTATCCACACACACACACACGACTAGATAAAAATGTAATGCTAAAATGAAGATGACGATATATTTGTGTTCTTCCTCTTTCAGCTAATCTCTGGTCAGTCCACCTGTCTCCTGCTCTGTTCCCCCCCGGTTCATCTCTACTTAACAACCAGTGCCACAGCAACAGCGAGACATCTCCTAGCAACGGGGAAAAGCAACCTGGCCCTGATGATTGACTTGTGGACAGATTGAGGAAAGAGAACGAGAGTGAAGGACAGAGAGATCAACATACAGAGCGCTTCAAACAGCTCTTCTCATCAGCTCAAGTCTTGTGAAATATTCGCTTCAGTTGAATGCGAAAGCACTTAATTCCTTTTACGAATTTTCAATAACACCAAAGCCTGACGAGGCTGATGAAAGCCCAGATCGTCATAAAAGCATCAGCTCGCGGTCGCACTCACTTACTGAAAGCAGGAAGAGACGTCTCCATAGCAACAGGAGAGATAAGAAAGGAGAAGAAATAATAGGGAAAGAACAAGTGAGGGATGAGGCAAGAACGATTGATCAAAGTGTGGAAGGAGTACAAGGCATGGGTGGTGGTTGAGGTGACACCCCATATATTTAATCTCAATGGATTTCAACTTTCTGGCATAAATACACTTCCAGATACATTATACTCAATATCCCCACACACACACACACACACAGCAGCAGCTCCCGTCTGACACTCATTCATTCACCTGTTCTAGGTGGTAGGTGGAGTCAATTCGGGGCTTGATCTTGCCCTCTCTGTACAGGTCCAGAACGGCTGCCATGGCCTGAGCGATGAGCTCGGTCTCCGAGTCCAGGTAGCCCAGGTGAAATCCACACATCGAGCGGTTTCCCTGGATCAGGCTCACGGTGTGTACGGAGAACTGCTGGTACCAGGTCTTAGCCACCGCAAACAGGTTCTTCTTCTGACCCGCCAACATGTTAGCGGCACCTGCAGGGTGCAAACACAGTCGACAGGTAAACATCAGCGCATTAACACCTGGATCCAGTCTCACAAGATATATTACCATCATTTATGGGATGTAGGTAAGACTTTATTACAGCACGAGTAATATTATAAAATCACAGTAACAGAACATATAATTGTTTATTTATAAATACACAAGTCTATGGAGTTTTAATAGACCTCCAATGGCATGTGGTTAGTTGGGGGGGGGTAATTAAGAATGAATGGGAGAAAGTTACGAGAAAGGAGACAATGCTTACATCGCGATATGATTGGTTACGTTCGTTACTTTTTCAACATATGACTTGAAATAAAAATGAAACGATTTGACCCGAAAACTGGGATTTTTGAGAGTAATTCACTTAAATATCCTAATGGTCCATCACCAATATTTGCCAAGCTTTGATGACCGATGACCCCCAAAAAAAACCTATAGCTGAACGAGTTCACTAATTAAAATATTATATAAATAATTACTGCCTTGAGTTATTACATTTAAATGTAAAATGCTTAACACCAATTTGAAGATACATACTTTGCCTTAATAAATAGAATTTTGATTACATTATTAATGTAAAATATTAAAATAGAATTGTTTTTATATTCTTTCTAATCATTTAAGTAACGTTTATTTAAACATTTGAACTTTCAGGAATCCTGAAAAATGGTTTCATGGTTCCTACTAAAATAGGTTGTAAACTGCTTTCAACACTTATAATAAAAGAAGAAATAATGAGTATGTCCAGCATCAGCGTAATGCTGGACATTTTTAATTGGAATAATTTCACAACATTACTGTTTTGGATAAATCAGTGAATTAAATGCCAAGGCATTTGGTCTCCAATTCAGAACTTAGAAAAAATATATTATTATTTACAACAAAATACGTTTTTTTAAGCATAAAAGTTTAACTTTAGTTTAATAGCTACACTAGCAAACAAACAAACATTTTAGCACCAATTAATAACAGGTTATTTCCTTGCGTACTTCCTATTTTTTTGTATTTTTCCATGCATTTTCACTCCCTCACATGTAGGTTAAATAACGTAAAACTGCCAAACATCAGACAGAATAAACATTGTGTTTCACAAAATCTCTCAACATTTCTACCATCACACCACCCACTCCTACGTCCTATAGCATGTACAAATGTCATTGTGCGCACGAGCGTCTGAACTGTGAGCATGAATAGTTATTTGTGTGAGTTTTCTGCATGTAAAATGTGTGTGCGGTTGACCGACGGTGAATTACTGCTTAATGGCTCCCACAGTGAGCGTTCTTCATTTACAGAGGAATGACATGCCTCTCTGGCCCTCCTTCTCGCTCTCTTTCTCCCTTTTCCAACACTGCACTCTTTGACCCGTCTTCATTCGCTCACTGTCCGCATATCCTCTCGCGTCGCTTCCCATGTCGGTCACTCCCTTGCGTTTTAGCGTCTCTCTCTACACGATTATCCCCTTCATTTCACACATCTTCCCTTTCATTTCCTAACCATCATTCTCACCGTTCACTTCAAAGGTGGCTTATTAGCATGAAATAAGATCAAAACGCAACATATTGGAACGACAAAGGATATTAGAGTAAATTACAAACTATCGTACCATTGGAGAGGGGGAAATGTACATAAAGCAATGACAACCCTCTCTGTCTATCTCTCTCTCACACACATTCACACAAAGCTAGCTCTGAGTTGGCCTGTGATTTGGACCTGACCCAGTCTGCTACATTCGGACACATTCTGGGTTCTGTGTCAGATAGAGGAGCCATTGTTCTGATAAAGCAGGATAGAGGAAGAGTGAGCGAGAGAAAGAGACGGAGGAACAAAGACAGTTGGGTGGGACTTCAGGACGCCATGTTGTTTAAGGGGTCTTGTTCCGGGTATTGTGTTTCTGAAGTTTATTTACTGTAATGTATCACTGTCAAGCTACTCCGACTTGTGCTGGGCTTTATTTAATTTACCCAGCAAAACCTCAGCCCTACAGATTGAAACTGTAGCATTTGGTCGAAGAGACATGAACAAAACATAAGCGGAGTGAACGCAAGCGGATGCTACGAGTGTCCATCACGGCTCACCGTAGCTGATGAGCTTGCCCATTGGTTTCAGTAGGTTGTAGCCCTTATGGGTGTCAGAGCCTCCAAGAGGATCCAGAACAATATCCAAGCCTAAAACACACAAGAAGAAAGACACAGATGATGAAGAACCAAATTAATGTTGTTCTTGCATTTGTTCATATACACTGAACCTATAAAACTAACTGCTTGGCCAATTAACAGAAGTCTCACTTTAAATGAGTGCATCTGTTTTAATGAATAGTGTCATTAAGCGAATATTGTGTAAATTAAATGAACATTTAAAATTGCTATTTGTGGCATCATTAACATTGTAAAAACATTGTTTGATTCTTTAAAAGAAATCAGTACTTTATTTCACAAGGATACAATACATTCATAAAACAATTACAGTAAAGACTTGAACTGTTACAAAAGCATCAAATCAGCATACTAGAAAGATTTCTGAAAGATCATGTGACATTGAAGTCAGAAAAAAAGTAACATTTTAAAAATAGAACACTGTTGCTTTAAATTGTAACATTTGATATTACTGGTTTTACTCTTTTTATCAAATACAATACAACTTAAGTGAGCATGAGATTTTTTTTTTTAAATCATTATTTTTACTGAGTCTGACCCCAATATATTTTTATATAAATCAAAGAATCTTGATTTTACGACTAAGCTGTTTTAGAGGCAAGATAATTTGCACTGTAAAATAAGTTATTTGTCTTTAAAGCTCCACTGGGACAGCAAGTTTAGCACATCGATTCCCTACTCAACAGTTGTTTATGGGTTAACGCTGTTCTCCTGTTGACCGGAGTGGAATGTCATCGATGTGATACGGTGTTTCTACATTTCTAAGACGGTTATGGTCAGAGGAGTACATCAAATAAAATGTTCTGTTATGGAGAAGAGCTAAACAAAAAGAAAGGAATCCGTTTTGTATATTTTGTGATAAGATAAAAGAGTAAGCAATGTTTTATCAGACACAGTGTTAAGAGTTACAGCTGACACGCACCAAAACCTCAATGGACATCAGATATGCAACCAAAAACACAAATGTGAAAGGCAGAGTGGACTTCAAGGTTTAATACACACACACACGGTCTGCTAGCAACAAAGCAGAAAGCCTTATTAAAGTCTTATGTTAGATTTCCATTCTCTCTTTACTGGCACTATATTTACTGGGCTATTTGAGCACATAGCACCCAAAGCTAAAACAGCAAACATGGATTTATTTGTGGTGATTAGTCAGTGGGAGGAACAGGTTACATTTAAAAATATGCTTAATTATTAACAGGTGGTCAAAAGAAGTTTATGAACCACAAATACACTACTGATCAAATGTTTGAAGTAAGATTTTTAAAGATTAAATAAGTTTAAGCTCACCAAGGCTGCATTTATTTGATCAAATTCAGTAAGAACTGTAATATTGTGAAATGCTATTAAATTGAAATTTATTTAATTTGCAAGCATACTTTAAAATGCAATTAATTCCAGTGATAAAGCTGAATTATCAGCATCATTACTCAGTCTTCAGAGTCATATGCTCCTTCAGAAATCATTATAATATGCTGATTTTCTGCACAAGGAACATTTCTTATTATTATCAATGTTGAAAACGGCTATGCTGCTTATTACTTTTCTGGAAACATTTTTCCAGGATTCTTTGATCAATAGAAAAGTTCAAATTTCTTCATAGTCACCGATCAATTGAATTTGTCCTTCCTGAATAAAAATCTTGACCTCAAACTTTTGAATAGTTGATTTATGTTTGTAAAGCTGGTTTACTGTGCCAGTGCTCACCTTTGGGGCTGATTTTTCGGATCTCCTCCACATAATCCCGTGTCCGGTAGTCAATGGGGTGCGTGACTCCGCCCTGGCTGATGACCTCGTGCTTGCTGGCCGAGGCGGTGCCAAACACGGTGACATCATTTACAGTTTTGCACAACTGAGTGGTAGCGATCCCCACCCCACCTAGAGAGGAAACAAGACCAATTATGAACCGAGAAGAGCCCTGAACAGCTTATTTTCCATCTCAAAACAAGAACAGAAACATGCAAGCAAAGGGTACGGCTGGACAAAACCTGTCCTTAAAGACGAGCACCCACCCACACATGTACAAACATTAGGACATATAGCAATGCCATTATCCTCGTTTAACTTACAAGTGCTTTCAAAGGCAAATAACTTGGATCAATCGATTTTCTTTTCATGTTTTTCTACTCCTGCATCATTTTTCGGTTGAGGAACAAAATTAATCAGAGAGAAGCTCAGACTCCCAAACAAAAGCTTAACGTTTAAATTAAGTGGTATATGGTGAAAGTTATGAGAACTGTTTTCTGTGTACATCGTTTGCTACAGTCACTTAAAAACAGCAACAGCAAACATCTTTAAGTCATTTCAAAGCTTAGTATTTTTAGTGACGAGCTTTAACCTCAAGACTGAGGCTCCAGGAAAGCAGGTCACCAATCATGAGCTCTGTCTGGGGTCGAATGTCTTAAAGATGCCATTTACATCAGACATAGATTGTGAGCAGATCCATTTAATCTCAATTTTTACTGCGTGTCTGTTTCAAAAGGAGAGGCAGAGCAGTGTCTTAAAAGGTCACTAGTGCATGAACCTATAAAGGGTAAAGCTTATCGAATGACTAAATTAATAGAGCGCACATACACGTACAGTGATATTCATAAAACGTGATCAAGTGCTCTGGGCTTTCGATTGTGATAAAGTGCTTTCAAAACACACTCACTGGCACTTGTGATAAACAGGATACAAAATTAGAGGCTTGATACAAATAAAAAATAACTTTAGACAGCCTAGTCAAGAAACAAAATCTATTAAAAAGGGGGAAAATACATGAATATGGATTGTATCCATGATACAAAATAAAACCTGATGCTCTTAAATAAAGAAAATTCAGAATCTTAAGTAAAATAAAAACAGGCCAGAATGAGTAACAGCATGCAAAACAGTGTAGACAAGAAACAAACCTACAAAAAGTAAAGAAAACTATACATTACAAAATAAAGCCTGACGCTCTGAAAGTTAATTCTCAGAGACTTCAAATAAAATAAAAACAAATGACTGTGCAAATAGAGAGGTAGATGAGACCAAATTTAGTAAAAATAATATAAAGACAACACTGTAGCAGGCATGCACAATTTACCTAAAATAATATAAATCCCGAACTCCGAACAGGCTACCTAGTTTGTAAAAAGCATGATTTGTAGTTCTTGATAAACTTATTTGTACAATAACACTAATCAACCTCAACCATGCAATTGCTATTAAAAGTCAAACTCTAAATATTCTTAATTTTACGTGAATTGTACTTTTCTTCCCACTATGCTGTAGAAAGGTATTGTTATTCTGTCCCCGATGTATAGCTAAATAAAACCATGTACACTGACAGTAAAAGCTAATTAACTTGCTGTGTGAGTAAATCAGATGAGAGTTCAGTTTGGGGCGACACTGAATCTCTGTAGTGCTCATATACAGTATCTTCTTCTGTTCCATCACTTCATTAAACTGGCCCTCTCTTCTCCCTCATTCACTCGGCTAGTGAATGAAGTTTGTGTTGCCATGGTGACTCAGGAAGAGTGGTTTCTCTGAAAGCAGCGGGGCCGCCATTTTCTCTGTCAGAGAGCTCACAATGCATGAGAACACGTCTTTCACATCATGTTTTTAACCTGCTCTCTCTGTCTGTCCCGTCCCGTCTCCTGGTCCTCGTGTGTTCCTCATGTTCCCCATGACCACTGAGCTCCGATCACAAGACCTGTGGTAGAGCTGCCAAGAGATCCCCTGAACCTCACACACAATTAACCTTTTTTGTGTGGGCTCATATCTACTAATCTCCAAAAATATGTGAACTTTACTCTCAAGCATTCGCTAAGTCTTTTGCGTGAATTATACTATTTCTGCACTGGTACGAAAGCCACACTAGGCTTCAGCCATGGGAAATTACATCGGACCCAAGATCTAATAACTGGTGTATTATATTATTTATTTTTCCAAATAATAATAAAAAATACGATAATAAATAACAATATAATATTTTTTCCCCCAACAGTAATATGTTTGTCATACTAATCGTGTTAACAAAACATCAGTGGTAAGGAAGAGTCTTTTATATTTTACATTTAAATGTTTGAAACCTTTCTTCACTAGTCTATGGTGTTATATTACAGATAACCCACCTCTAAATATCATGCTAAATCAAAAACTGTAGTCGTCACTTCAGGAGGTCTCTTTCTATCCAAATGGGCAGTTCTTGGCCAGAATAAGCTGTAGCGAGGACCAGACCATATGTGGTTTAGTCAAAGGTCTGGCTACAAGTAAGATTCTTCTGCAAGACTGTAAATAAAAATTAATCCAAACAAAGAGTTTCTGAATAAAACATAAGTGCACTTCTCAAACTGACTCGGGGCTTGTGGAGAGCAAGAGAACATAAAGAATCCATAACTACAGGAGCAGATTCTCCCGTTTAATTCCATTTGTTGCGCTTGGGATTGTGGCATTTTTATTAAGAAAATTAAGTGCAATGTTCATCTAATCAGGTTGTTTTCAGGGCATACGAGGGTGAAACACAGTGAACTCTTTATGCTTCCTTCGATCCACACATTCATACATGCACAGACTTGGCAGCCAACAATCTCGCCACAGCAATATTACCCTCCCAGTATCACCCTCCTCTAGCAAGAGGGAATTTTCCCCAAAACACTGAGGAATTCTGCAGATTCCCAACATACGAGCACTCGGCCCACACCCTCAGTGCAAATAGAGGACAGAGAGAGAGACTCGTTTCACTGAGAGCTGTTTGACAGGACTCAAAGTGGAGGTGCTAAATTTGTGCTAATCTATAAACAGCTTCACGTATCTGCTTCTCACTGTTGAATTCTTCAAAACAATCTCAAATCAGCGCGAAAGGCAAAGGTCCAGCAAACCAAATAAAACTGATTGTGACTGGTCAGTCGATTTTAAGAGAGTCACACACCAATCAGACAGATAATGGTGTAGTATTTGGCATGAGGTGCGGTCACAATGAAGAGGCTGTACTCTGCTCTCATTTATTCTGGCCGTTTATAAAATCAGCAATAAGCTTACTAGATCATTTCCACATGTCCAACCTTATAGGGGAGTGAGCTTATGCTAACTAACTGGAATGCTAGAGATGTAATATACGAGGAAAAGGAAAATTTAACAAAAATTTAAAGTGTCAATTCCGACATGTCAAGTTTAAAATATAAGTGCAAATAAACTTGACAGCTGTGCAGTGTTGTCATTGTGAACTAAAACTGCATTGTTATATTAGTTAAAAACAAACCAATGCAATGAAACAACTAAATAAAATCTAAGATTTAAATGAAAACTGAAAATACAAACGTAAAAGCTAATTCAAAACATTAATACCGCTGTGGTTGGGGGGGGTATCTATCTTTTTCCATCACAAAAAGCTATTGCATGGCTTTAGAAGACATTCTTCAAAACATATTTTGTGTTTCATACAAGAAACAATGGTCTAAAATGACATGAGGGTGAATAAATTCATTTTTGGAATAACTCATTTAAAAAAAAATTACAGGGGACGTGGACAGTAAAAGATCATTAGAAATCGATTTCATAAACCTTAGATGGCGACTGCTCTTCCTGGATGCTGTAATCCTGGAATGCGGTTTTTGGTTCGAGTGTAATGTTTGTTTTATTTTACAAGCAAAGCACCCATTGACATCCATGGCTTTCCAGATACAAACCATTATAACAAGTAGGCGGTTCTTCACGGTTTTCTTCATTCTTTAAGCATTTAAAACTACAAATTCCCTGTAGTCATACGCACTTTCAAACACCTTTGATTGATCCGGTCACAAAACATTTTGGATCGTGGCGTGTTTATAACTGTATTTATCAATGTCTGTTTGTGATCCGATACTTTCATGCAGCCTTAAAGCCAGACAGCTTCAGTCCCCTTGCATGGTTACGGACTGGAAAAGAGTGACAAGCATCAACTAATAACTATTATGAGGCAGGTTATTCCTTTGAAGAAAATACTTCAGGATTTGCCTAAAATCATGCTCCATATAAAGGTGCAGCGCCATTCCTCACTCTCAGTGAATCTCAGAGGAAACACATTTACATTTTTACAGCAAATTCAAAAAACATCCTGTGCACCGAGATACCAAGGGCTTCCTGATCACCCCACACACACACACACACACCACACTTGAGCATTCATAGACACAAAAATCGCAAGAACAAAACATACAAGCTGAAACAAACACTGATGGTTATAATTACGAGAAACACGATGTGCTACATAACTACAGACTACTCATCTGTGATCGACGCCCCCACTCCAGAAATGACAGATCAGAGACCTCTATTTATTATGGGGGTTTTGGTTTGATTTTTCTGCAAATATTTAAGACTCCTACTACAGTACGTGGTCTTAAAACATTCCCTCTTTTTGGGTGTGGTGGTGGTTCAAGGAGACGTTTGAGAATTCTGGTTTCTGCAACACTCCAGTTGGACGAGAGCGTTTCCTTCCAGCCCGAGCCAAAGCTTCATCCACACCCACACTGTCTGATGCATATGTCCATAAGCATTCACAGGGGATATCAGACACATTTCAGACCCCAGAGAGGGAATATGAGAATATTTCAGTCTGTTCATTGGGCCTCATTCATGAAACAAGCGGAATTGATTCCTGTGTGTGTGAGAGATAGAGATATATCTATATCTATATATATTTCGTAAATCCATTCTTACGTAAATTGTCCCACTAAACTGAATGCTGCAATTCATTCAAGAATGGTTTAAGATTTACACAAATATGCTTGGTTTGTGGGGATTTTTTTTCGTGCTATCGTTTTATACTCATCCAAATACTGGATTAATATTTCAAGATATCAATGATTATACAAACACATACCACCAACAAAAGTAACATTTGTTGACTACGAGTGCACAGAAACCAATGAAACCATCTCATACGCTTCTTAAATGGTGCGCCTGACTTCCCATGCAGTTAGACAGAAGTCCTCCAGGCACTTTTCAGGATAAGTTAATCAGCTAATGTAAAAGTGCTGCATACAGCTAAAAACTGGCTTATGAATTTCCCTTTCAGGGCTCAGGAGGTTACTTTTAATTTTTTTTTTTTTTTAAGTCGATGGAAAAAGTAGTTTGTCTACATGACCTAAAATCTGTAATGTAATTTTTGTAGTAAAACTTGGAATCAGTAATGGCTTATAGTTTCAAAATAATCTACCCAGCTCTGCATGTAACATCAAGCCAGACATTGTAAGCCAAAATTATAATTTTGTCTTTTTTTTTACCAGTAGTTGGTGCGGTGAACATGGGGTGCTTGGCTCCAATTACACTTACAATCAATGGCTTTAACAGTTGTTTTACAATTAATCTCTTTAGCTCGTTTAAACAATAAGCATAAATACTTAGACACCAAATACTTCAATTATGAACAATGTTTGCCATTTTCTTTCATTATTATAATACTTTGATGAATTTGAATTGGCTGTATGGTTTCCAAGCAGTGCTGTCAGGCAGAAAACGGCTGTGTTAGGCCTACTTCTCATCATGAGGTTGACATTTTAAATGCTAGTATTTGAGTATGTGGAGGACGTACCATACCAAAGCAGTTTGTTCAAAGTTTGCCCGATTTTATCAGCAATTTTGATGCTACTGCCCTCAGTCTGATTCCAGCCATTTCACTAGCTTCCCAAACATTTCTCACAGGCAGATGGGATATCACTTAGGATTAGTAAAACTGTTTTTTTTCCTTTTCATATTACCACAAAAATGTTTCAGTTTGATACAGTTTTTCCCCCCTCATTTCGGCTATTAAATATTACTATAAAAGACCCTCATGAATAAAAATGCTCACTCAAAAACCCAACACACTCACAGACACACATATTCTGACTAGAAAACCCTTAATAAGTTTAAATGTTGGATAATTAAATTAATAAGTGTAATCAGTTTAACCAAATAACAATCATCCCAAAATCTGTCATGGCTTTCTAAGGCCCTGTTTACACTAGTGTGTTTTCGTTGTAAAAAGCATTCCTTGAGTAACAAATACGCCTAATCGTTTAAACCACTCCGGTGTTTTCAACCCTTGAAAACAGACTTTTGAAAACGATGGCGTGGCTGCCCACATTCGCACTGCATATCCTTGACGACCGTGTAAACAATAACATCATGCTCATTGTTGTACCCACAGATATCCGCAGTATAAATATGGAATCTACCTATAAATCCATGGTTGTACCGGCATGAATGGTCATGTGACATGTGCTTTTGGTTGTGTAGTGTAAACAGATCGTTTCTGAAACACAAGCGTACACGAGGAGCGTTTTCATTCTAAAACGCACTAGTGTAAACAGGGCCTAATACAGCCAGAGCACAGTCTTCCACGCGAACAGAACATTGCTTAATTTATAAACTAAACAGCTGCCAAGGGATTCGTTCGTATGAATTTATCAATAAAAGATTTGTTTGACACCTACAGGAATATCATCTGACAACTAATAAACGATTCAATCCTGCACCTGCACTTATACAGTGTCTCCCAAAGTTCATTATTTAGAGAGCATGGATTCCCAACACACCCCCACACATACTTACACCTGCACAGTGAGCAAGAAGTCCCTTAGGGTCGACATTTGGAAACAGCTAATTGACAAGGGACTCGCTGATCCACTCTCACGAATGACGATGGGAGCGCGCAAGTAAATGTAAACCACTGCTGTACTCCCTCGCCGCTGTAAAAAGCCCCAGGGCTCCCTTTTGGACAGCTGCAAGAAGCGTATATACACAAACACTTTCGCACACCTGCACATGACCGATATATCCATTGTGCTGCAGCTCATGAAAATATAACAACATCAGGCTGCATGTAATCCCTGTTATGAAGACTGTAATACATTTATATAACCTCCACAGTGCAGACACACTTACCAGCAGCCATATGGATGAGCACGCTCTGGTTCGGACGCAGGTTCCCAAAGTCAAAGAGCATCAAGTAGGCAGTGATGTAATTGACAGGAAGTGCCGCCGCCTCCTCAAAGCTCATGCCCTCAGGCATCAGGAAGGTGTGTGTGGTCGCCACCACTACTACTTCCTGCCACATACCGCTCCGGTTCAGAACCAGGACCTTATCACCCACCTACAGACAAGAAAACAGAAACGTTCAAGGAAGATTTGGACAACAGCCCCGGAATGTTTCAGCAACAATGAGCCTTTCAGGGTCTCATTCCACAGTCACTAGCGGCGCTGCAACAATGTTGAATATACATCAATAAACATTAAGAGTGCATTCGAGAAGATGTGATAATGATCAGCGGATCTGTATAGTTATTTATTCATTTGCATGGTGTTAGTGTTTTTTAAACAGTTTTTTTGGCAAGACAATCACCCAGCTGCACATATCTTGGGGGATCTCTTGTGTATGTTTTGTTGTCATTATTCTTCAAGACAATTAGCATACCTCAACAAAATATTTGAACCTATACGGTTGGCCAGCTGGACTGTTTTGCTAATCTTTATCTTGGAGCAGATAAATGTGCTCCATTTAGAGTTGTTTGAAAATATCAGTAACTGAAAATCCTTCAATTTCCTTGGCAACCTACACACAGGGAAACTCATCGAGCAGACTTCCACCACTTCCTTTGGAATGAAGAGATACAAGGAATGCAATCCCATTTGTGGCACATAAATCTGAACCACCATTAGTGAGTTTGTGCAGTTGAAATGGAGTGGTTTGTTGCATAGCTGAACCCATACAGGACAATGCATAATTGAATATTTTATCACCTTGAAAATCATTGTTTCCTGCATGCTATTATGAGCGAGTCATCCATGCTGGTTACTTTTTTTTTTAGGGAGTTTGTGATTTTTAATCAAAAATGACTTTCAAAACTTGACCTCTCCATGATGGGATGGATTTCTTTCTGGCGGAGTATGCTGGACCCCGCCCCTTTCTTACAAATCAAACGCAAGCATTCAGACCGGCCTTCATTTTTTTTATTTTTCAATAAATTGTCTTTCGGGTGTACGTTACAATTCAGAAGAAAAGGTCTGATGCCAAGTGCATTACATCGCAAATTTAAGGTGTACTGTGCACGTCGGACAAAGCCAAGCTACGTTTGTATTATCTAGGTCTGCTAGTCTGACTTCACAACAACCTGACCAATACCATTTTAACTGGACGAATGCATTTACATGGCATTTTATCAAAAGTTTTTGTCCAACTTTTACTCCAGTACTATCTTGGACCCCATTGCCTTTCACTGTATTGGCAAAAATAGTTAAACCATTCTTCAGAATATATGTGTTCCACAGAAGAAAATTACAGGTTTGGTGGAAATACATGAAGCGGAGTAAATTACCACTTTTATTTTTGGGTGATCTCTCCCTTTAAATACAGTATGAGCAATAGGAGCTACAACTAATAAACCTCTAAAAGGAATTGCACATTATAATATCTGCACCACTAGTGCTCCATGTTTTCAAATCAATGGTCGAGCCAGTGTTGTTATATCCAACCCAGTCAAGCCACTCAAAAAACAACCAAAAAACAGATTGCCATTCTGTTCGGTTTCCCTGGTGTCAACAAACGTAACACTCCACCTATAAGCCGTTTACAAAATTCATATATGCAGTGACACTGACTGGTCCGACCTTTGTAACATGCACACAAACACTAAACACTTATGTCCCCGCCTCCACTTGTGTATTTTCTCAATCCCTAGCATCACAAACATCCCACTTCCTCCACCACTCTTTCTCTGTCTATCACTCCTTTTCATCTCTCATCTCCCCTTTTCTTTATTTCTAAAGACCAGTTCCTCTCATCAGGGGGCAGGCAGATTCTTCAGCCTCAATGAGCTTGAGAGAAGACAACACACACCCACACAGCCGGAAAACCAACTCTTTATTTCTCTATCTGAGGACACAAGCTTTTCTCAAAAGCAAAATCGCAAACACTAATAAACCTAGTGCTTCCCTCGCAGACAGGAAGACACAGTCTAATAGACCCAAGAGACGCATGGCATCTTGGTCTATACAGTCCAATTAGAGAGTGGGACTACTCCCAAGCCAATACGTCTGTGCTCCAGTTCATCTCTCCTCACGGTTTGTAGTCTTTACTGTCCGTCTCGCTTCTCGTCTTCCATGTCTCAGTCTTGCGTTCTGCCATCCCTCTTCTTTCTCCTTTAATTGGACTTTCTGAACATCACAGATCAATGGGCATTTAAGTCTCGGCCAGGATCTGTGATCATGACTCACCATACGAGGAAATTGGCCCTCTTCCCCCTCCTTTTTTCTCTCCCCTTCTTCACCAGACTCGCAAAACAGTCACACTTGTCACTAACTCATACTTTGTATTCTGTGCTTGCGCTGAACACACACACTTTTCAGCTGAGATTGCACAGATCAAGGCCAGCTGAAGGTCTTGTGAGATGTCTGTCACTGACTGTGATCCTCTCCCATGTCTCTCCATGTCCTGTATGGATGCACGTACACTTACACACACAGACTTTGAAGGGTAAAGTGGCTCTAATGCATTTGGCTCATGCAATGCATCTGTCGGTGAACTTCTAATCTTGTTGCGGTGGAAATGAGCGGGATTCTTCTCCATAAAGCTGTGCTGTCTCCCAGCACTGATTTGGTCTATTTTATCTGTTTGTTTGTTTTGTATGTGGCAGCAGTAGCCCTGCGGTCGAGGCTCTGGGCTGCTAACACAAAGGACGGCGGCTCAAAATCCCACGTGGGGCAGAGAGATATCGAGATCACAATCCTGTTTTATCACCACTGTGCCTTTGAGCAAGACGCTTAACCCCCTGCATGCTCCAGGTGGGGTGCAGGGCATGCAACAATACACTGTTGCTTTAAATTGGAAGAATCTATGAAACCGCAACTAATTATGGAGGAACTAATTACTAAATATTTCAGCTATATTTGACCTAATTACCGAAATATTTTTATTATTAATGATTTTTTATATCAATTAATGTTAAAAAAGCTTATTTTTCCATTTGCATGTTAACGGGTATCCACAAAGTGTTGTAAAGAATGGGTATTTTGCAACAAAAAACTCTGTTCTGTCACCGATGCAGTTTTGGTTCCTTGCCGCTGTCGCCTCTGGCTTGCTTAGTTGGGGACACTTCATTTCCAGCGATATCATCAACTTGATTGCACGGATACTATTTAAACTGAACAATGCCATCACTAAATTCAATAATGAAATGCCTTCAGCTGAAAATTTAGTGTTTAATCTGGTCACTTTATATTATTGACACAATTTCTCATTTTGATATTGCTATATAAATAAAGGTGACTTAAATTGACCGTAAAACACATGGGGAAAAGTTATTATTGTACTGACATGTCCTGTTACACGAATATGCTTTACTCTCCCTAAAGTTATTTCAAATAGCACAATCATTTTATAATAACCATTCATGCAGCTTAACGGCCTCACATTAATTGAGAGATTACATTGAATATTTATACTTTCCCTCAGTGTTTTGTTTTTTTATACCTGCAGGGATCCTATTCCCAACACTAACACTAAGAACTAGAAAACGCAACAAAGTGACAAATTGTGACCAGAACAAGACTTATTAATCTAGAATGGGGACATTGTATATCTTATATGCATAATAAATTCAGATAAATTGCAATTTTTTAAACTACCAATGTTTAAGTATTAAATGTTTAAAAATAATAATAATAATAATAATGTTCAAATACTTAAAAATGCACAGCAAAGTACTGCAGTTGCAGTTTGGCTTGTCAACTTAATCCATTTATCATTGCTTGTTTTTACGCTGCACCTGATAAAACCGGGCTTCTAGACTCATTTTCTCATCCACATTTTTATACCCTACAATTTGTCAAATTAGGTCATTCTTCCAGCACAGCACTGTTTTCCACTTCTGTATCCACTCTCTGCACATTGTGCAACACTGTTACCTCTTGTTGTATTGTGACATTACGGCTCAGTAGATGTTTTTATCATTTTCCACATTGATGCAGCTCTAACATGTTGATCACTCTTATAGTACCACTAACTGAACAAATCTCAGCCTACGACTCAAAGCCATAACTCCTCCTTAATGGCGCCGTTAAACTGCTCTTAAATGCTAGTGC
Source organism: Gymnocypris eckloni scoliostomus (assembly GCA_027564155.1). Lineage (NCBI taxonomy): Eukaryota > Metazoa > Chordata > Actinopteri > Cypriniformes > Cyprinidae > Gymnocypris > Gymnocypris eckloni. The sequence continues at coordinate 34,616,464 of CM050415.1, read as the reverse complement.
TTGAAACCACGTCAGGTTTCCATGTCAAAAACCTTATGGTTAAAAACGGTTTCTCGATCAAATGTTACACGGCACCAACAGATTGAGATATAGAGGCTCGTGTCCCTGCTGTTCACTTACTGATATTCACTGCGTCGCTGTTTATCATCACCCTGTCAAAACACACACACACACCGAGAGAGAGAGGAAATTCCAGGCTGACAATGTGGTCCAGAGGAAGATAATTGTGAACAGATGCATCTGGTCTTCGCAGCAGAACTCTGATAAATATTGTGTGCGCACAAGCAACAAGTTACATGAATTATCCATGAGATAAATGCTAATATAGAGCTAGAGCTGGCACAAGAGCAGTTTCAGAATAACATCTGTCTTGTCATGAGAGAGGATGTCACGGCCTTTAGCGTCCACCTCTATGGCGGTGTGTGCAGAGAGCGTCTCAATCTCTTCCGCCAAGAAAGAGTCATTTTCCGGACGACACAATCAGCAGATTCCTCTCCTCACATGCTCACAAACAATGTCAGCTTTGCCAAGCATTATCAGGTCTCCCAATGTGAGAAGAAGCAATTGTTTGCTTGCTGACATGGTAATACACCGAGAGTGAGAGAGAGGCCGGTGACCTTTTAAATTCAATATTGATGACAGGCGAGGCTGAGAAGGGCTGGACCATCATCTTCCTCCTCTGCATCCCCCACCAGCCAACGCCTAGTGCTCGCTCTCCCTCTCTCGTGTTAACAACACGCGCAGGCTTTAATCTGCATTTCACATGATTCTTCAACCTCTTACCTCGACTGGTTCTCGTTAAACGGGTTTATTCTGGGTAATACAACTATCAAACCCTTTCAACTGTCACACAGAGAGCCGGTGCATGACGTTGCCATGATACGTTGCCATGGCGACCTCCAGGCATGACTCATCGATTTGTTCATATGGAGCACATAGAAAGTAAATTAGTCCACATCACACTCCGCGGTTTTCTATGGAGCAGAACAAATAACCCGAGAATTAGATTTATGTATCCTATTTAAATCGCATAGATATCCGCCGACCAACTGTATCAAATATGGTAATAATAAAAATGACTAAAATAAAAAATTGCATTGCATTGGCGCCGTGCCTACAGAAGCAGGCGTTTATATGAAGGGAAGAAAAACCTGTTTAGAGAGAGAGAGAAAAAATCTGGCATGAATGATGAATGTCAGAGTGTATGTCGGTGTCACAATACGCGAGGCAGATGACAAAAGGCGCGTGCGATTAGCATTTCCCCCCTCTCGCGCCTCGCCCTTTTTTCTGCGCGTGAGGAGTCATCCACGCGCCCAATTGACACCGCTTAAAAGTGCATTAAACCCGTCGAGATCATAATTCCGCTACTTTTTAGAACGTCTAGAACTAAACGCGCACGTGCGTGGATGCGGCGCGTCTCAGGTGCGTCTTCGCGAGCGCTGAGAGAAAGAGGGGCGGTGGTTCATCCACACAGAGAAGCGATACAAGAAACGATGGAAGCGGTGAACGCGGTGTTTGCATAACAAGTATCATCAGCCGGGTTGTCATTTTCAACTCGCCGCGTACACAAGCAAAGCTCGCTCTCCCGTGAACGTTTAGCGTTCCGGCTCATTGCTCGGGTCCGCGCGACAAGACGCTATCGGTGCCCCTCCCGTTCCTCTTTTGTCTCCGGTGGCGAGTGAATGTGACAGGCGTTTGAGAACGAGTAGTCTCTTTGAATGACTGACATTATTTTTGTATGAACTGTAAACATTTTGTAATCATTTTCATAACAAACGCGTTAAATGTGCAATAAAATAAACACGGTTAATGAATAAGTGGCTGTATAGATTAACTAAACGATGAGTTTACTCACTTTTCTGTCTGTCACGTCTTCACCGACAGCCTCGATGATCCCGGAGCACTCCATGCCCGGGGTTACCGGCGGGGACGGGAGCCGGTCATACAGTCCCTGTCTCGCCATCAGGTCTGCGAAGTTCAGCCCGCACATTTTTACGCGCACCATCACCTCGCCGCTCTTGAGAGCCGGCTTGCCCTTCTTCACTTGGAGCTTCACCTTATCATAGCCGCCGTAGCCGGTGAGCACCAGAGCCCGGTAGCTGAACGTGTCCTCCTCTGGGACTTTCTCCGCGGCGGGCGCTGGGGTGTCGGCGGCGGCGGCCTCGGGAGAGGCGCTGCTGGGCGGTGGGTCTGGTTTGCTCTCGGTTTTGGGGGACTCAGCGGGCGTCTTGGTCTCTTGCTGCTTCTGCTCCTCGGGGTTTTGCTGCTGGGCAGGTGCGTCTTCGCCGGACATGGTTGGAGTTTGAGTCGAGAACTTTTGAGGAGAAAAGACTTCGCGTTTGTTTTTCTGCCTCGGTTAATGCAGAGCTCAGACGACCTCGAGTATACGAGCTGCTTCGCGGTCCACTGCTTTCTCAGCCTTTGCTAAAAAGGATGCTGGAGGACAGAGAGAGAGAGAGAGAGGGAGTGGAAGATGCCTCACGACGACTAGTGAGTGACCCGAGGCTCTGACAACTATTGAGAAAAGGCGAGGCGTGGCGAGCTGCAAAGCCCGGAGAAATGGATTTAAGGGTGGGGAGAGAGACTAATGGATCGAGGAGTCCAATGAGAGAGCTTGTGTGCTGACAGGCAGCTGTGCTGACTTCAATTTAGTAAATGCAGTAAAGCTGTTTTTACTACTCAGCTGAAATTCACACAAGAGAATGAGAGGAATTCTGGCTGATTGTTAAATACACTTTCACAAATGAATCGTGTTCTTCTTTAGGAATGAGTGGCGTTGAATACAACCAGTATTAAATAAACAGAAGCTGTTTTTTATCTATGCTTCATGATATTTTAGAAGTAAAGTGATTTGTTGATTTTAATTAAGCTTTAGAAATAAATCTGTTTTGTTGTAAAGATCTATCAAAAATTTAACAATATAAATTTGGTAACAAATAAATTTTAAAAAATCGTCCATCCCCTAGTGTCACTTCATACAAGAACTGTTTTAGTTATTGACGTTAAAATAAAATTAATTAATTAACATAAGCAAAAGCAAAACAATAAGCAAACTCACACAAGCAAATTCGGCCACAAACAGGAGGATGGATAAGTAAATATAGAGTTTTTAATTTAATTTAAAATTTAATTTAAATTAAATTAATAAAATAAAAAAAATAATTTAATTTATAGAGTTTTTAATTTTATAATTTAAATTTCATACACATTTTTGTTTCAATTAAATGTTTTATTTCTTCTCTGGCAATGTAAACATTGTTCCAATAGAATCATATTTTATTATATTTTCAGCGACAACATTACAATTACAAGTTTAAGACAATTAAAAAAAATGTAAATATGGACCTTCGGTCTTGATGTATTCATGTTTCGTGTTTTTTTCCTCAAACCACCAGTGCAAACCCAATATTATCCCAGTTTTTTCCCCAAACCATTAAAACTCAAACCCAATTTAATGTAAACCCAAACCAATAAAGATTTGTATTGGCTAACTCAATCACCTGCCAACAAATCAGATCAGACTGTGACAAACGGTTTCTTGATCTTTTAGTTAGAGGTTAATATTTGTTTCAGTGTTGTGTAGGCCAGGGGTTTTCAAACATCTCCATGAAGTACCCCAGCACTGCACGTTTTGTATGTCTCCCTAAATCTGACACACCCACTTCAGGTCTTGCAGTCTCTAATGAGCTGATGAGTGTAATCAGGTGTGTTAGATGAGTTAGACATGCAAAGTGTGCAGGGCTGGGGTACTCCAGGACAGGCTTGAAAACCACTGGTGTAGGCAATTAGCACTGTGATTGACCAATGAAATCCTTACAACCAGATGTGGGGCGGGTTTGAGCGGGAGGGGGGTCACATATTCATATTCCTGTCAATGTGAGGAGAGAAAAAATATGCTTTCCTATTAAATCAAAATGGTGCACAATGCTGGGGTGTTATTTGTGTGAAAGAATGAGGTGTGCATGTGCACAGCTCATAGCAGCTACACTGTCTTAAGTTTCAAGTGTTGTTTTTGTTAGCGTGAATGTAGCAGAACGGATGTGTGCATCTGTGGGCATGTGTGTAGAGGCGTGTGCTTATGAGCATGTTTGTGTGCAACCAGAAGGCCAAGAGGAAATGTCTATTTATTCCTTCTATTCTCCTGGAAATGACAGTAAATTCACAAAGCATTGTTAACACTTGAAGCCGGTGCTTTGCACTCATGTGTTTGCGAGTGCTCTGGCAGAACATAACAACTCTGGCCAAAGCAGGCATGCGTTTTGACTCTAAATCAGCCTCCACACCCATCACACTCACACAAACACTGCAATAGTAAAGGTCAGTGAAACTGCTCTCTGACTCATCTACAAGCGCAAAGGAAGTGCTTTCAGAGAAACAGGAAGTGAACGGAGGGTCACGGGGCTGAATGAGTTTAGAAGCTATAGGAAAAAGATTAAATACGTGGAATTCTATTTCCTTTCATCACGTCACCGGCATTCTAGAAATGCTGACAAAAAGAACATTGCTTTAGAAATCTGAAAACTGTAGTGATCTCGGAAAACAGCCAATGTCTTGCTAGCTGTGGCTTAGCTGCTTGAGCTCGGGTCCTAAATCTTTGCAAATAATGTCTGGTGTTTGTGAGCCAGTCTTGCCGTACCCGCCAATGCTGACATAAATCCTCTAATGGCTAAAGAGTCGGGCAAAGTCCTGCTGGCGGGCAAACCCTGCTTGACAAATCATATGAAAGTCAATCACCTCAAGCAGGAAAATATAAACAACTAGTAAATGGATGTCTTACTGGAGTTTATTCTTTTTATTATTATGCTTTTTATCAGTATCTGTCTACATTTTAATCATAAATATAATCATTTTTAATCATAAATGTTATAATAAATTGTAATTATGCTTATTTTATTTATTAGAATGTATTTATTATCTATCAATGCAAAATAACTGTTAATCAGATATATAATCGTCATTTATTATTATTATTGTATTATGCTTATTTTAACACTATGCAAAATTATTATTAATCATACATATAATTGTCATTTATTATTATAATTTTAATTATACTTATTTTAACAATATGCTAAATAATTTTTTCAATTATAAATAATCATAAATTCATTGTATTTAATAATATTTGTATTAATATTTATGCAAAATAATTAATCATAAATATAATCACACATTTTTAATTATGCTTATTTTATTAATATCTATACATCTATACAAATATATATGCATCTATGCATAAATACATCTATACAAATATATATGCATCTATGCATAATGGTGCATGATTTAATTATTATTATTATTTTTTCTTATTTTATAAATATGTTTAAAATGCTAAAGCTTCTAAGTGCTGTCTTGAATTTTCATCTAAAAGTATTTGTATCAGGCTGCAGTATTTAGGTTCAGGAATTGTATTCTAATGGCCATGTATAGGTCCTTGTCTATACAATTAATCTGAAATAACTGAACATAAAAAATGCTGATTTTAGAAGAAAAATTCAGAAGGCTTTAGCATCTGAACTCTTCATATAGTCGTCATTTCTTCTATGCTTGTGTGTCACAATGGTCTGAGCTATAAAAGTACAACTGAGCAATAACATTTTCTCAATGTAACCTTCTGGTAATTAAAACATCAAGCTTTAGCTCTTTCCCGGGTGACATATAAAGGGCAATAAAGGTTTACAAGGCCATTTGATATGGAGAAGATTGAATGGGAATAGAGACAGAGAGAGTTATCCTGACCATAGTTAACCCTACAGTTGTGTGTGAATAGGCTCTCTGTGCAGTCTGGTTAAGCTGTAAGTGGGTTAGGCTGTGTGCATCTGATGCGTTCTGGGCCTGATATAGGCTGCACACACAAAGCAAGACAGAGAGAATGAGGCTGGAGTGCTGGATGAAAATGAGCTTTCCTTGGTCCCTTGAGATCCAGAGACGCGAGGTACAGGCACACACATACACTTTAGTTGTAAATTAAGTTGACTGCTTGTTTAAACTTGCTCAGACTTGTGCCAGATTCACATACACAACAAAAAGAGGATGGCACTACTGTTTATAAGACTCTAAGATACTCACTGACTGCTTTTCCACTGACCCTGAACATGACCAACAGCCCAGCAGAAATGCTTCTGTGTGTCCAACAGGAATATATTTAGGGAGACAGTTCTTTATGTAACCAGGTCCACTGCACACTCGCATATTACGTGCTTGACTGGGAAAAAACATAGAAAATGGACATGACATTTTAAGTGTTGACAGGACTTTCCTTCAGTGTGACATGCTGTGATGCTGCACTTTAAAGGAATAGTTCATCCATCAATGGATCCTCTGCAGTGAATGGGTGCCGTCAGAATGAGAGTCCAAACAGCTGATAAAAATAATAGTAATCCACACGACTCCAGTCCTTCTTTTAGCGTCTTGTGGAGCAGAAAGCTTTGTAGTGTTTGTAGGAAACAAATCCATAAACTCTGAGGTTTTCATCAGCTTTTATAACTCTATTTTGATGGCACCCATTCACTGCAGAGGATCCATTGGTGAGCAAGTAATTCTAATTCTAAATTTCTCCAAAATTGTTTCCAGTGAAGAACCAAATATTCGCATCTGAAGGAGAGTAAACTTGTCATTTTTGGGTGACCCATTTCTTTAAAAATAATCTGCTTGTGAATAAGATTATTATACATCACACATCACAGTTTCTGGGACCAAACGCTCCTTCAGATCAAAAAATTAGACTCCTAACAATCACTCAAAACACCCAACCACATCGAAAAGCAGGAAAAAATAAATACACTTAAAACACCTTAACAACTGCATAGCAATGCCCTAGCAACCACTCATGACATCCTAACATAAAATTGTACCATCATGTCTACAAATATATATTTTTTAAATTGTCACAGCACAGGACCATGAAAATGAACTTCCCTCAAAAGAAAACCCTCAAATTGTGCAGAACCACAATAAAATGTATACTTTGTGTTCTACATTACACAAAATTGTAACCTTAATATATCATCTTTTCCAAAGTTGTTGCTTTTCATGGGATTATGTGCAAAACAGTGAAGTATTACAATAATCTAGATGGTAATGAGAGCATATTTAAGTGGATTAACATTTTTCTCTTTCTTTCTAGCTTGTATTTGGTATTTGTGTTAATCCACAAATGTATGCATCATCTGCATGTAAGAAACTCAAGAACATATTTATGCTTGTTTCTTTGTTTACAGGGATTTATAATGAAACTCTCACATACCAGGAACCGATGCTACATGCCACAAGGTGCAACTGGCTTTACAAACAAACCAAACAGACTGTACAAGAAATAACGCTGAAAGAAATAGTGAGCACAGTTAAAGCAGTACAGAAGGTCATACACCCATTGTGTGAAAGTAAACAGGAATGCGGTAACCTCCTGTGGTCAGTAATGGACCATGTCTTATAGTTTCAAAAAATTATTGTGACTAAAAAATGATATAATTATGTGTTTTTTCAGTGCTAAATTAAACAGAATAAAGAGCCAGGCTAACGTGTGACGCGTCTCGTGCCAGGCTAACGTGTGACGCGTCTCGTGCCAGGCGTGCTCGGTCTGGGGGTATGTGTCTCCCCCTGCTGGTGGAAGCGGGACAGCTCTTATGATGGTGTTCGCGTATGTGTTCACTCCTCTGAGGGTGATGGTTGGGTTTAGGGCGTGAACTGAATGCCTGAGAGAGATACAGAATACATCATTATTACGAATCTCTCAGTACGAATTCAATTGCTGACCAAACCTGAAATATTATTTAAATATTTTACAAGGAGGCTTAAGACCACATCACCAGCTTAAAACAAAATATAATAGCACATTTAAAGAAGCTGAGAACTCACAATGACGATAAAAAATAACATAATAAATCAAATAAAATGATTGCATCCGTGTACAAACCTTGCAGTGAACTAAACTGAACAAACGCAGATGTCCCTTCGATCAGATTTAATCATAGCAGATTTGTAAGTTCACAAGTTGTAAATTCACAAAGTGAGCATCCACCACTCAACAAATTAAAACAAACAAACAAAAACAGACCATGGCATGTAATAATAAATCGGTAGACCAACACCTTTAAACGGTGACAAATCTTCAGTACCGTCATTCAACAGCAGATGGCGGCATAAATGAAACAATAAATACATACAAATAAAGTCTTGCAGATGCAAACTTGCATTGAAAACTTATTTGACAGAAACATACATGTAAATTAAGACTATTGTAAAGTTTAAAAGCCATGGAACCAAATTGTAACTTTTTTAACATGCTGTTAAAAAAGTAAAATAATAGCTACAATAAAAATACAATTTAAATATTTTAATTAAATCTAAACATAGAAGGTGCATTATACAGAAAAAGTGTACAAATTGTATAATTTAAATATAAATTGTAAATGTGTACAAATATATACGTGACCGTAATAGTGCAAGTGCCATGATGGAGTAGAAATATTATTATTATTAATTATAATAGTTATTAATGTTATTCATATTTCATAATTAAACATAAAAAATTATAATTAATGAGATTATATTCTTGTGTGCTACTGGTTTTCCAATTATTTAAAAACAAAAAATTAACAAAAATATTTCAAAGAAAACAAACCTGAGAAAAAAAACTTGAACTTTTTTAAATGTATGCTCACATCATTATGCTCAGTAATAAAGTAAACTGGAAGCTAAGTCAACTAAACATATAGCAGTTCAATGTCTCGCAAAATAAAAAACATATCTAGCCAACATTTTTATCAATTTACCTTTTTTATTATATATATAAAGTTCTTGAGTGTTATGGTTCTAGGAAGATACATTTATCACTAAAATGTGCTGAAAAAGTAATTAAATGAATCAAAGATAGACCAAAGGTTTTCAGATTAATAATGCTGTTATTTGACTAATCATAATTTTCCACTAATAAGAGATTCAGGCAGGCCTAATTGCAAACTTTCCTAATCTAATAGCCTGGTTTATAAGGAGACCTCATCTGGACACTCTGGAGCTAACACAAAACATTAAAGCATTTTACATTAACATACAGAAACAGAAATATCATTTTTAATGTATAATACGAATTTAAAATCCATTAATAGAGATTGCACTCACAACGAGCAATGAAATGTCCTCATAACGAAATTTTGACTTTTTTTTACATTTCATTAATTTGCTCTAATGTCCCAAGTGCATGGCTTTTAATTTAATTACATTTTCTTGATATGTTTCATGACCTTGGGAACCCCGGATGGGCGACTCAGTGATGTGTTAAATCACCTCGTTAAAACACAATTTCCATACACGAGCCAGAGGGGTCGCTTAATTTACACCATGCCCAAACCACAGCAGGAAGGCAAGGCAGCTGAGTCGAGAGAGGAGAGCCTCGCGCGTGGAGTCACCGTGGGAACCGGAGACTGACAGGCGGACAGGGGGACAGGGGAGGGGACTCTCCCCCTGCCGTACCCGTCCACTCTCTCAGAGCTGAATCATTCATTCGTGTCGGGCGGATGGTGCTCGTTAAGCGCTAGGACAGAGCTGACAGTGGGGATGATGGAGGGACAGTGCAGCCGCTGTAAGATCGTGGTGGTCGGTGACACTCAGTGTGGAAAGACGGCGCTGCTGAATGTCTTCGCCAAGGACAGCTACCCAGAGGTGAACGCGTCTTGCTATTTGTCATTCTTACTGTTAAAACAGAAAATAAGTTACTAAATATGATGAACGGAGCGATGGAGACAATAGTCAGAGTGTGTGCTAGAGTAGAATCACAGTACGACTGTTTTAAACCAATGATTGCATTAAAAGTTGTGTGATTTAAGTACGAGTTCAATAAACTGCACGCTTGTCTCAAGAGACTGGTCACACTAGAGCGCAAATCCATAGAGAGATGTGCACGAGCCTCGCGTTTCTGTAACTTGGCACGGAGGCGTTCACTGCACGAGACGCTGAAGTCAGACCAGGGTGCGAATTAAGAAAAAAAACATATTTACGTAATATTTTAACCGCGTTTTCAAATAACACTTCACTGCAAAACTATAAAAGAGTTTTGTTTTTGGTAACTGTCTAAGATAAGAAAAATATGATAAAAAAAATGTAATAATAACCAATAATAACAGAAACAAAGAGGATAGAAGACAAGTTCTTTGACAGAAATCGCCATAGCAACTAACGCGATGATTAATATCGAAGGTAGGTACAACAATAAAACCGTCATTATTTAGGCCTGTTGGTTAATTATTCATTTATAGCAAAGGGGATCAAATTGATGTTTTGTTATATACTGGACTAAATAAGTGCAAAATGTTCCTGGATCAACATCCTTGGTCCTAGAACAACATTCCAAGCAACCAATCAGAATTGAGGGACTAGTTTACAGGAAGTGTTCCTGTGGCTCAGTGGTTAGAGCATTGCGTTAGCAGAGCAATGTTTGTGGGTTCAATTCCCAGGGAACACACATACTGATTAAATAATGTATAGCCTGAATAAGTCACTTTGGATAAAAGTGTCTGATAAATGAAATTAAATGTCTGTTTTAGCCTTTCAACCAGAGTTAGGTGCTAGGTTATTCAACTGTAATTTCTCTCTGATTTTAGGGATAATTTATGAGTAGGGTTAGGTTTAGGGGTGGGAGTAGGGTTAGGTTTAGGGGTGGGAATAGGGTTAGGTCTATGTTCTGGACAATAATGTTGATCCAGGATCAACAAAAAATGTTGACCCAGGAACATGTTTTATTTGCCAAAATCACGGCGACCGTGGACTAAATAGCTATTATGATTTTTGCATTGCAGAATTACGTTCCCACAGTGTTTGAGAACTACACGGCGAGCTTTGAGATCGACAAGCACCGCATCGAGCTGAACATGTGGGACACATCAGGTGAGATCCGGCTTGGCTTGCTTGGAAAATCATGCGACCATACTACACGTAATATTTCTGCAGTTTGTATACTGTAAGCAAAATAGTATTTACCTATTTGTGAAAAAATCCTACTTTTACCAAACTGTGCGGTATACCACAGGGCATATTGGTTATATACTATATCACTAGACATGAACAAAAAGTAATGTCAATGTGATTTTTAAGCTTTATATTTTTATTGTTTTGAGTCATTATCAATTCACACAGTCAAAACACAAATTTGGGTTGAAACTTTAAATGTGCATTTAAAGGACTAGTTCACCCCAAAATGAAAATTGTCATCATTAAGTCACCGTCATGTCGTTCCAAACCGGTGTAAGTTTCTTTCTTATGTTGAAGAAGATATTTTGAAAATTCTGAAGAACCAAATAGTTGTTGGTCCTCATTGACTTCCATAGTAGGAAAATAAATACGGACGTCAATGTAGACCATCAACGGTTTGATTACCAGCATTCTTCAACATATCTTTTATATTCAATATAAGAAAGAAACTCATACAGGTTTGGAATAACAAGAGGGTGAGTAAATGATGACAACATTTTAATTAATTTTAAATAACATGCTTGTAATGCAGTCAAATGTACTCTCTCTCTCTCTCTCTCTCTCTCTCTCTCTATATATATATATATATATATACTATATTGCCAAAAGTATTGTGTCACCCCATCTAATGAAGAACAGGTTTGACTAATTTAGTAATTTCCATGAGTACAAATCTAAATTTTTAAGCAAATAATGATATTATGGGGAATTGTTTGCTTCTAATTTTATAGCAACAGTTTCATCACTCATCACTAAACACCAATGACTTGTACATACACTATATGGACAAAAGTACTGGGACACCCCCTTCTTTAGAACAAAAAAAGGCACTTCCAAAACTCTGGCAGCGAAGATGGAAACATAATTCATTTTATTTAAAAATATATATATTTTCATCTCTGTTGCAACAGTTTTGGAAGTGTCTAAAATGACTGTATCCATATGTACCCATGTGTACAAATCATTGATGTTTGGTTGTGAGTCTTTGGCTTAAGGTCTGCATTTAAAGTCACACCAGATGTGTTCAGCTGCTTTCTGCAGACCAGTCAAGTTCTTCCACACTGACTGAATCATCATTTCTCTCTGATCCTTGTCTTATACACAGAGACACTGTCATGTTAGAATAGAAAAGGGTTCTGTCCAAACTGTTTCTATACAATTAGAAGCACACAATTCCCTAGAATATCATTATATGCTTAAACATTAAGATACTCATGGAAATGACTAAAGTAGTCAAACCTTTCATTAGAAGGGGGTGACCCAACACTTTTGGCAATATAGTGTGTATATATATATATAGGCTTATAAGTCAGGCAGAATGCAAAAGGTAGTATACTAGTAGCCAGTGATGTACTGTGACTCAAGCATTGTGCTCTTTAGTGGCGTCAAACTGACTCGGACAGTCTGGGAGTGTACATTTTGAAACATCTGCATGGATAGATAAACAGATGCAATTGCAAAAGTTCTACTGTAACAAATCCTGGTGCCAGTCTATGCACGGGCACGGTTCATTCCTAGCTGTTGACTGCTCCCATGGCCTGGCTGACCCCTTGGGAATTTGTATGAGAAAGATTGAACGTGGCTTTTTGGTTCTCTGGAGTGAGTGACTCACAAGAGAATGTTGTTTCATCAACATTTTCTCAAATATGTGATGTCTGAACTACAAAGAGTCCAGAAGCAGAACTCTCGCTGCTTTGAGTTAACAATACACAATAGACAATGCAGGGTTTATGAATACAGAGTAGAATATGATCCTGTTATATTGCTCTTGAGTTGTGGACCGTGTCTGTGGCTGAGATCTCTAATATAAATGGCTTTGTGTGGATTCAAGCTTCTCGTCTATAAAACAAGCTGATAAGTTAGCCAGAACTCCAGTAATATGTTCAAGGCTGTGTATGTGTGTTTGGACATTGCTGTCAGTGTGGATTTTAGCACACTTGGTGTTAAGCTACAACACTGCTGACACACACTCGTCCTGACACACACTTCAGGGGTTTCTCAGCAAGCGTGACCCATAAATCCATCGCTCTAGGCCTCTGCATGTTTCCCACCCTGCTATAAAAGTCCTTTATGGGAATTTATTTTCTTGTCATCTCCATTTTTAAGTTCCTCTGGGAATGTTTTCCTGCTGTTGTTGTTGGTCTGTGGGGTTGTGCTGCTGGCTCAGACTGTAACGCTGTCGAGAGTAAATCTTCGCTTTACTGTAAGCGCTCTCAAACCACGGTCTGGGACACAAGAGTCTGTTTCAGCACGGACTGTGTGATAATAAAGTTCAGCTGGTTATGAACTTTATCACTGTTTAGAAACATTGTCAGTAAGCCCTCTTGACAACAGCCAGGCACCCAGCAGCTTTGTGTGCGAAAAGTATTTGTGTATTTACATCTATCTTATTGATACTGTCTATATGTGACCACAATGTGACCTAAAATGATTCAATCTGGAAATTTGTGGAACAACTTTTGGAATTTAATGCAAACAGAAACAAAGTATTTAAATGCCAAACTTAAACATTTCCCAATGTATGGCCACATACAGTACATTAAATGTGACCCTGGACCACAAAACCGGTCATAAGTAGCACGGGTATATTTATAGCAATAGCCAACAATAAAGTCAAGTATGCATTTTTCTTTTATTAAGTAACGATCATGGTCAATGAAGATATTTGTACATTTCTTACCGTAAATATATCAACACTTAATTTTTGATTAGTACTATGCATTGCTAAGAACTTCATTTGGGCAACTTTAAAGGTGATTTTCTCAATTTTAAGATGTTGTTTTTTTTTGCAGCCTTAGATTCCAGATTTTCAAATAGTTGTATTTTGGCAAAATATTGTCCTATCCTAATCAACCATGCACCAATAGAATGCTTATTTATTCAGATTATGTATAAATCTCAATTATGACTGGTTTTGAGGTCCAAAGTAATACATGTGATTTCTGTATGAGTTGTGCTGCCAAATGCATTTAAAAAACAACGGCTATGTTTGTAAATGCATACCAGTATACTACTCTTGCTATTTCTGTAGTATGTCATATACTCTGCATAGAATACCCAGATGACCTTCTGCATTTGAGAAAATGTGCAGTATACAACAGAGCTCACTGCATGAAATACCGTATCCCACAATGCAGTGAACTTGACTTGACCTTCCATATCTAGTGTGATGAATGAGCCAGACACAGAATCAGCTATCAAATACTGTTTGTGACAAATGTTAGTAGGTTTTAACAACTGGTTATTTTTTTCTTAAGCTGGGATAAAATAATTAGATTTAAGTGCTAGAAAACTATATAACCATAACTATATTTTTGTACCATTTTATTCCTAAAAGTGTGATAAAAGGAAATATTTTGACATGAAAGTTACAAAATGATGTAACTGTGGATAAATCTTAATTTGTCACAATGTCAAGATTTGTTATGGATTTGTAATGAATGTGTGAAAGGTGAATTTGCAGGTTGTAAAATGGAGAGCTGGATGAGAACTAGGGTAACTAATGATTTGATGACTAATGAGAAATGATTCATCAGAAAGTTGAATAGTAATGAGAGGCTCCCTTTGTTTCACTGTGTGTGGTTTGTTTTGTTTATCTATGCTTTCTGCAGCATTTTCCTCAGAATTTCAGTAATTTTGAACTCTTCTTCAGTTTGTGGAACCAAACAAACAACATGCTGACAGAAATCCACTTATAAGAAAGTGTATAATCATACAATGTCTATTGTATTCACGTGTTTGTTTTGAGATACTGAGAGTTGAGGTGAAAATGCTAATCGACAGCACGCTACATATGTTGTTGTTAGAGCGTAAAGACAAAATTAAAATTATGATTTACTCATGTCATTCCAGAGCTGTGAGGCTTACTGTCTTCTGTGGAATGCAATATTTGTGACCCTGGAGCACAAAACCAGTCTTAAGTCGCTGGGGTATATTTGTAGCAATAGCCAAAAATACATAGTATGGGTCAAAATGATCAATTTTGTCAAAATGTCAAAAATCACTAGAATGTCAAAAATCATTAGAATATAAAGTTAAGATCGTGTTCCATGAAAATAGTTTGTAAATTTCTTACTGTAAATATATAAAAACTTCATGTATTTCAAATTTTTTTTGCACCCTCAGATTCCAGATTACCAAATAGTTGTGTTTCGGCCAAATATTGTCCTGTCCTAACAAACCATGCATCAATGGAAAGCTTATTTATCCAGCTCTCGGATGATATATAAATACAAAGTTTGGAAAATTGATACTACTGACTATTGACTACTGACTATAAGTTATTCTACGAATCCTAACCTAACAGTTTATTAATATTCTAATGAGACTTAGTTTACATGTACTTGTAAAGTTGCTTATAGTTAGTAATGTCTAAAGTGGAAGAAATAATGTGTAACTAAAATGTCCATACAGTGACTTTTACTGTACAGGCAAAAACAGTTCAAACATTATTCAAACTATCAAACAAGTCATATAGGTTTGGACTAACATAAAAGTATGCAAATGAAAGAATAAAAAAATGCAGATGACTTGTATCCCTTTTACATCTCCTTAAGCTTATTCATATTTCTAATGTTTTTAAATTTAGATAGTTTGAACAAATATAGGCCACGCACTGCTCCGTCAATTCACCTTTTAGTGCTTAATCCTGTCCTGTACACACACATTTGTGTACAACCAAAATTATTCGCATTTAACAATCAAATTGACAAATTGAATGCAGGTAGTGACAACTGCATTTTCAGAAATTTGACGCAGTGTTTACTGAACTGACTCAGTGTTGCCAGATCTAGCTATAAAAACAGCAAATAAGAACAAGTCCATAATAAACAAATCCAAACACGCTATCTTAGAAATAAGCCACATAACAAAATATTGCCTACTTTATTAACTCCCAAATATGCTTAATAAGCCTCACTTATAATAAGTGGACATGGCATCCCTTGAAGAGCACACTCTGTAAAGCAACTTTCCAAATGTAAACAAAACACAGTGGCTCTGTCGATGGTCGCTGAACGTAGTAACGAGTCTTTGGTCGTTGTAATATTGCTTAGGTCAAGAATAGCGAATACCAAATGCACGAGATGGCAAAACACGGCTGTGGTTACCACTGTCAGTCAGCCTAGTTTTGAGTTCTGTTCCATACACACGAGACTGTAATTTAAGAGATTCACTCCCATATTTAAATGTGGTTGAAACGTGTGTATGTGGCCATTGATAACTCCTGCACACTGGTAATCATATTTTAATGCAACATTTCAGTCATAAAACCTTCAGGCATCGTTTCTGCCGACATAACATCCTTCTTTTCAGTTTAACCTTTTCATGCATTGCCCTTATGCCTGTTTAGATCTATAAAAATGCAAACATAAACACACAGGTGATCACACTGTCTCTGATGGGTCTTAATGAGGTGTCTGTTGATGTTTGTGTGAGCATATGTGTGCTGCTACTGAGCTAACTGACACTCTTGTGCTTACGGTTACATCTTCAACGATCTGTAATGACATCCCATAGAGTCTGCTTCATCCACACACACACACACACACACACACACACACAGCTGCACAGCTGGCGAGAGGTGAATCTAGGGACTGGAAGAGGAGAGTGTTTACTGGCAAACATTCAGGTCAGCGTTTCATACAGACACACTGTTCTTAACACGTCACAAATTATGTCTAGCACTACAAATGTAATCACAGTAATAATGTCTCGAAAAGAAAACAACTGGCCGAGAATTCTGTGGAGACATGTAACACCCACTGCAAACAAGACAGGAAATGAATGTTTTGATGTTGTTGTTTTTAACATGGCATGAGTGTTTTTGGATTGGCAGTGGAGAATGACCATAAATGAGAAGGACTTCAAATTATTCAATAAAAAAACTGATAAAAAAAGAAAACAAGAGTGTTAAGAAAAGAGCACGCACACATACAAACACACAGAGGCTGAGATGCGGAGCAGCTGTAGAGTAAACACTGTTTCTCTGTGTGTGTGTGTGTGTGTGTGTGTGTGCGTGCGTGCGTGCGTGCGTGCGTGCGTGCGTGCGCGTGCGTGCATCAAGCTATACTTTGGGGGCAAATTTGTCCCGAGAAGTGAGCTAAATCTGGTATGAAATAAATTTGACAATGTCCTTTAGGGGCATTTGTATGAAATAATAATAATAATAATAATTTATTGTTAATATTATTATTATTTCATACATTATTACATTACATTTTATTACAATTTATAAAAATCATTTGACCTTTTGTTGTTGTTATTGCTAAATATATTAATAAATGTCATACATTATTATTATTATATTATTATTAATGCATGGAATGTATTATTATTTGTAATATTGTAAATACAATTTATATGTAAAGAATGAAAAGGAAAATAATTCATACATAAAATATACTAATATTAATTATTGTTATTATTTGTTAGATGATTAAATTACATTTTATTATAATTTTATAAATATAAATTTTCCAATTTGTTGTTATTATTATTACTACTTTCTCTCTCTCTCTCTTTCTCTCTTCATATAATATGAATGTGTGAATCATTTTTATGAAAGGGTAAAGGTGTAAAGGTTTAATTGTTTCGAGTATGGATAGGGTTTTGGTGATTATTTGGGGGTTCATATAACAATAAACAACAGAAGTCTATGGTTTCCTCATTTAAATAGCAAAGTAAACAGGTTTCTTTTAGAAGCGGTTGCATGGAGAACAGAATAAAGTGCTTCTGTGTCCCTGTGGACTAGCACACTCAACATGGCGACGAATAACAAACAAGCAATATGACGACAGAAAAAGCCTGTTTTCATTCCAGTCTGTCTCTCTCTGAACACTTGTATTAGCTTTGTCTTATCCTTATTTGCACTCTAATCTAGGAAATTAGATTTGACCATCTTTCCCTGGCTGTGGTTGACAGCTGCCAGAGGGGATTGTGGGACATGCAGCTCAGGGTGGCTCCTGAGGCCAGCCCGTAATAACTGATAGCTTTGATCAGCGCTTCAAACACTCATTGTCACTCTGTGTCCGCACCCGAGGGAAGGACAGGAGGGTGAGAGATGAATGCACAGTTCAAGAGAGGAGATCAGGAAAGACAGAGAGTATGCCAATTTTAGACAGCAGCAGTTCATAACGCTGTTCAAAGTACTGTGCAAATTATGCAAGTTTTCTAAATGTATACCAAAATATTATGAGCTCAACCTGACCGTCTTCTATTTTCAACATCAGAAATGAAATGGAAACTGATTCTTTTTAACCAAACAAACGAGCCAGTATTACACAAAATCTAATTAATAATGTTTTTTGTATTTCTGTGATAATGACTGGACAATTAAGCATGCATCAGTGAGGTCATGTGACAACAATAGCATCATACTGTTCTAATATGCTACTGTAACAGAAATGCATTATACTATATTTAACCAAAACTATAACCATTATTACATTATTACTATGTATAGACTACATAATGTAAAGATGTGTACATAATGTAGATGTGCACATACTGTGTATAATGTGTATTGATAACTAAGTATGTCTTTATAGTACACTATGTGTACTGAGTATATGTATGTGTATTTTGCACATTGTCTTCTGTACAGTCTGTAAATATGTACTGTCCATATGTAAATTTTTGTTTTTTGCACTGTCTGGAGCACGCTCTAAAGAATTTCACTCACCAAGGCACTTGTGCTGTGGTGATGTGACAATAAAAGTGATTTGATTTGATTTGAACCATAGAAAATTTTCGTTAACTGAAAATATTAACTAAAATACATTTTCATTGTTACTTTTTCACTTAATGTTCTCTATATATAAAATTACTAAAAGTTTGATTAAAATTAAAGTTAAAAAGGAAAAGATAAAAAATACAAATGAATTCAAAATATTAATAAAAAATATAATAGTATCTCAATGTTATTAAAATAACACAGGTGATGACCTCATCACATTGCATTAATGGTGTCCAATTATTATCTTGGAAATAGCAAATGCAATATGCTAAAGGTTCAATAAATAAAAAACAGAGACGTTAAAAATCTCGGGTGTATTACTTTTGGTTAATTTCCAAGTTGAGCAAATTGCATTGTGGGAAACACAACCATTTCTGAACCAACACAGAACTGAGCCAAGTTAGGACTTATTGTCTTGTTACAGCTGTCTTACAGAAGCATTTGGATGTGTCTCAAATTTGATGAAGTTTGCATCGAGTCCTGTTTATTACTGTTAGGCTGCTTTGAAACTATCTCTATTGCATAAAGCGCAATAGAAATAAAGGTGACTGCGCTTGACTGAGCCCTGGGACACGGGTGGCTTTGAACATTCACAATGTGCACCGTATACAGTATACATACTTAATTCTGCAGACATAGTATGGATGCTAATGTTAAAAAGTCTATTCCGAACACAGCCAAAGAGAAAGACGTTACAGTGCTGTAATTAAACTGACCTGTCCTTCCTGTTCATGTACTCAGCACTGTAGAAACATCAGTGTTTATATCATCTGCCCTGCTGCATGACCCACTGTACATCATGTGTACGTGCCACAGCGTTCACAAGCACCATTAGCAGTGTTTCCTCTTTGATTTGAACATCATCTTTATCGTAATGAAGCGTGATCTCTCACTGTGCTTGTGTTCCGCAGGGTCCTCGTATTATGATAATGTACGGCCCCTGGCGTATCCAGACTGTGATGCTGTGCTCATCTGTTTTGATATCAGCAGACCAGAGACGCTGGACAGCATCCCTAAGAAGGTCAGAATCTCCTCCTTACTTCCTTTTCTCTTATCCTAGAAGAGAGAAATATCAGTATATACTTGAATCAGTGCATGTTGGAATGACATTGTAAGCTGTAGTTGTAAACACGCACATACTTGCAGCATTAGTCTCTCGCTGTGAAAACACAATGTAATTGTCGACTAAGAGAAGTTTTTGTTTGTGGGTGTTTAGCAGTGGGAGGATGATGGCATTGTGGATTTACACAAAAACACAACCTAAACACAGATGTCTACAATTATGTGGTGATGAGGGCGTGAGACTAGGACTGAAGGGTTTCAATGTGTTTTTTGATTTGAAGTCTTCGAGTATATGTCTGGTGAGATATTCAGTTGATATAGGAAAAACATTGGGCAATATTTTAAAATATAACATATTTATATCACATAAATGGTTAATATTACCAATCGAAGTTTGAGGTCAGTAAGTTTTAGGGGTGAATGATAAACCGGTAGACATGATTAACCAGAAGACATTTGTCAACCGGTATAGATTTTGGACTATCATCTCGGTTACACACTCATGTGATGTTGCTGTGCTATTGTCATGGAACAACCTGCATCATCATTGGAACCAACCACCTACACCCGCTCACAATCACCTGAGTACTGATCACGAACACCTGCAATCACTTACCACTACCCTTCATAAGCTCACTCACCTCAGTCACTCATCGGCTGATCTCAAGGTTACACAGCGCTCTACACTGGTCATTGTCTGCCCGTCCATCCTGGATCTCGTTCCTGCCTGAGGAAACGCTCTGTCTCTTTGACCAGTTGGTGACAGCTATGTGGCCAGGAAAAATGCACACACTTTTAAGCATTGCGGTTGAAAAAAAACAAGTGATTTTAAGAGAACTTGTTTCTCTACAAGCACTGTTTGAGAGGCGTGCACACATAAAGACGGTGTTCATGGAGCGGAGTATTGAACCAAGTTATTTTTGCCTCTTTATAGGCCTTCAACAGTTAAATACACACACTTGTTTGTGTCAAAATGGCAGTCTTTGCAAGTATCCTCTTAAACACAGTAATTCAGGTCTTAAGTGAAAGCAAACAGCTGAGAAAGAAAACACCTGTGTAACAGTATATTGGTCATGTGAGCAGCTCTTAAAGTGACAGCAGTCTCATATTCCTCCTGTCTGTTTTCCTGTTATTTAAAGAACAGAAGAGAGAAAATACCTCACTGCTCTTGACTACATTACTTTTGTAACTTTAATTAGAAGAAATATATTTAATTTACACAGTAGAGAATATGCAGTTTTTATAGATTTGATTACTTGGTTTATAAAATGTAGCATTTATTATTTATTTGTTCTGCTGTAGTTTTGTGTCGTATTGCTTGTAATTAGTTTCTTATTTAATCGCTGACTGTTTACTTGTCTTCAGTGAGCTTGAGTTTCTCTTTGTTGTTGTTTTATATTTAGGCTAGTATTAGGTATTTTTCTGATATTGACACTGGGGACAACTGATGAGAATTATGACATTTCTATGATATCAAAAGTTTGGTATCATAAAGACCCTAATTAAAGCAAAAACAACTATATTGTGATATATACCTTTACTGTGAAATTAAATTACTCATATAATTATACAAGAATTAGGTCATATCGCCCACTCAAGTTTTATTATTTGAAAGAAATTCATGATTTTATTCAGTAAGTATGCATTATATTGATCAAAAGTGACAGTGACACTTACATTTTTTAATTTTACAAAAGATTTCTATTTTTTCCTATTTGAACTTTCAGTTCACCAAAAAAACATGAAAACATTAATCCCAGCATATTAAATGTATCTCACAAATATTAAGCAGCACAAACTTTGCCGACAGTGATAACAAGAAATGTGACTCTAAAACTGGATTAATGATCCTGAAAACATAGCTTTGTATCACAGGAATAAATTACATTTTAAAATACATTCAAATAGAAAACAGTTATTTTAAATAGCAATAATATTTCAAAATATTACTGTTTAAATTGTGTTTTTTATCAAATTAATGTAACCTTTGTGAGTTACTTTTTTTTCAAAAAACATTAAAAAGTCTTACAGAACCTAAACTCTTAAACAATATAACTTTTTTATATTATAAAAGAGTGGTTCATTTTGATGTAATTATCCTAAAATGTCTCCAAAAGCCGTTCATCTCTAAACCTGTCATCACTGTTCTTCGGCTAACCCTGTTACAGCAGACACACTGAATGTCTTTACACCAGTGACTTCAGCATCTTACCGCTGAGGCCACAGAGGCGGAGCTAAAGGCCGTTGTGGA
>CM050415.1:34551948-34589448 GCA_027564155.1 Gymnocypris eckloni scoliostomus | reverse complement strand
GGCAGTGTTGGGAAGTAACTATAATTACATGTAACAGAATTGCGTAATTTAATAACAAAATAAAAGTAACTGTAATCAGTTCCAGTTTCTGAGGAAAAATATGTAATGAAATTACATATGAAAGTTTAAGAATTACAAAGGGGGTGTCAGGGAGTCACAGTCACTGTCAACCACGCTAACCAGATCCCAATCACCGGAGTACTAATCACCGCCACCTGTCACCACTCAGCCTGAGCACCATATCAGCACACTCCTCTCGCACAGTCACTGTCTGGTATTGAACTTTCTATGTGCACTTACCTGACTCTCACCTCTTTCAGCTTAGCCCGTTGCTCCTGTGATTACCTCCAGTACTCTTCTGCGCCAATGCTCCATAGTCTCCTTGTTCCCTCTATGTCCACTTCACCTGGAAAGAAAGAAAGGAATCATCATTCAGTTAAGACCCAGTAATCTGCCATATCAAGTGACACTCACGGACTCGCTCATAATCCTCTGCATATCATTCAATAAACCTGCTGTGTTTAGATCTTACCTCTGCGTCCTCCTGTCTGTCTGCTGACAGGGCGTTACATCTGATTTATTTTTTCACACACACTCCCACATACAGATTTAATTGATTTCTTTCATAAATTGCATGTATTTGTTCCTGTGGCTCAGTGGTAGAGCATTGCGTTAACAGCGCTAAAGGTTGTGGGTTCGATTCCCAGGAAACACACATACTGACAAAATAATGTATAGCCTGAATGCACTGTAAGTCGTATTAGATAAAAGTGTCTACTAAATGCGTAAATATAAATTGCAGCGAGTGCTCTAAAATATGAAACACCAATGTTTCAGGAGTTAATAATATGCATATTTGATAACTCTTTTATTTCCTATATGGGTTTACCATATTTACCTGTTTAACTGTTATTAACTGTTTTATTTAAGGCATTGTTAGATTCCAGTGTTTCCTGTCATGATTTGATTTCAAAAACAGTATCATAGCTATTAAACTATTATGATTTTAAATATGTATTTAACCTCAGCATGATCTCAAAGTAAGTCTGATTGTGTGATAGCTGTGCTTCAAAGGGAACATCAGATGCCCATTTTCCACAAGGTGGTTTGATTCTTTAGGGTCGTCTTGAAATAGTCTCAGTGGTCGTGTAAAACAACACCCTTTTTATCTTGTCGAAAACAGCTCTGTTCACAGCGACTCGTTTCGGTGCATATCTCTTTACATGCTAATGAGCACTGCTCACCCCACCCCTCTCTTCTGTGGAAGAGCAAAGGCGATTCGCAAATAATCATTAAAAAATATATAAAGTGTGAGACTTACTACTTCTGGAGGTGCAGCTGGATCATGAACAATAGGTACTGATCCATCCTTGAGTTTTAACTTTTTAACAAAACTTGCCTTGAATTGTCCCTCATTCAGAAAGCAAAGGAGAAAATGATTTGCCCAGACATAAACTAATTTAGGAGTATTTGTTGGCGCATTACCATCAAAATCAAAAACGTCCTCAGTGGCTCTGATGTCTGGAGACTCTTATATTCTTCTACATCTAATAAAACACCTGCTCTGCTTACAAGACATTGTTGTCGCTACAGCTGCTCAAGCGAGGAGAAAATGACAGACTGTGTACACCTGGCTGAGGGTGGAAATATGCTAATATGGGACAGAGGTTGTGGGAGGGGCCTGAGCAACATGACATCATATTGGCTTGATAACTGTTTAGGTTTTTGGGGGATTAAAGGGATTTGTAGGGTGGTTGTGTCTACTCACTACTAAGACACATATATATGCAAATGAAGATATTTGCATCCAATGACTCATTTAAAATGAAAATATTACATTTCAAGTGATGAAGGATTTTGAACGCCTGACAGTAATAAGTGTTGAGCACTACTGTAAGGTTAACTCTGTCTGCTTTACAGGTTTCAAAATGATTAACAGTTGAAAACATTGAAATCTAATCAAATGTAATCAGTTACATTACTTTGATAAAGTAATTGGAAGTTACACTAATTATTGCATTTTATGTAGAGTAACTTGTAATCTGTAACTATTACATTTTCAAAGTAACCTTCCCAACACTGATAATAGGTATCCTTTAATAAAAAGAAAGAAAGAAATAGTACTACAAAATAATTAACGACTTTATATAAAAAAGTGCTAAATGCTTTACCAAATCTATGAATTGACATTGCTTTCAAACTCTCTATGCCTTGCCTCATAGATTTAAGTGTGACTCCACAGAATTGATCACAAATAAACTATTGCTCCTTGTGGGATTTAAAGTGTGTGGAAACAATTATGATTTGTTTCAATGTATTTCACTCTTAATTTATATTGTAGAGGCCAGGAGGATATTGTGCTTTATATGTCTATTCCAATTTGGAATAAAACCATAATCCTACCTCAAAGAGAAGCAAGTCAAGAAATCCGGCTTTGTGCAGCATTACAATGTTCTGGATACAACAAACAGTGGTTATTTCTGTATGCAAATTCTCTTGGAGCCAGTTAGATGCACAAAAAAAACTCACTAGGGCTTCATATCAGAAATATGCAGTCATTGCCAAGGCAACTGTGTACAGCCCTTCGTGACATCACAACACAGTCTAGCATGAGGGGATGCAGTTGCCGTGGTTTCTGGAAGGTCTATGAAGAAGTCCATCTATTAGAATAAACAGAGAAATACATTCGAACACACACACAAACTGAAGTCATGCTTCCAAACCCTGAATGACAGATGTGTCAATTAGTTGTGTTTGATTAATTTTACATGTTCCATGTTATTGAACACTGGACACAATCATGTTCACTTACCACCTTGTGCCTCAGAGACACACACACACACACACACACACACACACACACACACACAGAGAGAGAGAGAGAGAGAGAGAGAGAAACATGTGGCACGATGAGCTCCTGACAGCAGCAGGTAGCTGAGGCTGCCAGCAACAGTCATGACCAGCCGAGCCCTACAGCTCAGGCTGAGTGTAAGAGGATTAGTCAACGTGTGTGTGTGTGTGTGTGTGTGTGTGTGTGTGTGTGTGACAGTTAGTCATCATGTGCTCTCTGAATATTCAAAGACACATTCTTCCCTTCAAAGTCCTAAAACTGTTTTGACTCTGGAATGAGAAATTGCCCATTTGCTGAGCAAAACAAAAAAGATGAACTTAAAAGAAGCATGTAAATGCATACAGTCCTAAAATGATTCACAAGCCAAAGAAGATGATCAAGTGTGTCTCTAGAGTGTGTTTATGACTGTATCCATTAGGTTTTGGCAGTATTGTGGGAAAAAATGTCCCTATGAGCATATTTAAACCTTAAATTAGGCACCAGTTGGGCACACAATCACTTCATAAACGTATTAAACAATTGTTAATGACAATATAAAAATGCTGATTAAGTTGCGACAGGTTTAGGGAATGCAAAATATAATTAGTTTAGTATATAACAGTAGAAGTCAGTGTAAAGACCCTACTATAATAAGAAATCAAACGTGTGAGTGTGTGTGTGGCTGGCAGATCTTGTTGAATGGCAAAATGCCCTTTTGTCTGCAGGTAACCAAATGAACAGACAACAGGAGTGAATTAGCATTCGCATTAGTATGCCAGACTTAAATTCACTATTTCAACTGAGAGTTCACAGGTGCGACGAAAGGCAAAACAAACACAGAACTAAATATAAAATCCTAAAAATAAAAAGGTGACGTTTCTGTTCATTCGCCATGCTCTGATTGTTTATGAGTGATTGTTTTGCCAACACATGATTTAAGTTATGCTAACTCCAACCATTCTTGTAAAGCAGTAGTTACAAAAAAGTTGTCCCCGCAAGTTGTTTGACTGACAATAATACATTAATACAATTATAATTGACAAAAAGCAGCCATAACTTCATACAACCCGAATTCTGGAAATGTTGGGACATCTTTTTAATTTGAATAAAATTAAAACTAAAAGACTTTCAAATCCCATGAGTCAATATTTTATTCACAATAGAACATAGAGAACATAAGAAATGTGTAAATGGAGAAATTTTACACTTATATCCACTAAATGAGCTCATTTCAAATTATATGCCTGCTACAGGTCTCAAAAAAGCTTGCACGGGGGCAACAAAGGGCTGAAAAAGCAGGACATTTTGAAAAGATTCAGCTGGCAGAACATCTAGCAACTAATTAAGTTACTTGACATCAGGTCTGTAACATGATTAGCTATAAAAGGGATGTTTTAGAGATGCAGAATCTCTCAGAAGTAAAGATGAGCAGAGGCTCTCCAGTCTGTGAAAGAGTGTGTAAAAAGATTGTGGAATACTTTAAAAACAACGTTCCTCAACATCAAATTGCAAAAGCTTTGCAAATCTCTACAGTGCATAACATCTTCGGGCCCTCAGTCGACACTGCATCACTCATCGTCATGATTCTGTCATTGACATTACTAAATGGGCCCAGGAATACTTCCAGAAACCACTGTCGGTAAACACAAACTCCAGAAACTCCAGAAACTCATAACCTCGATCCCAGACATTTTCAAACTGTTTTGAAAAGAGGAGATGCTACACTATGGTAAACATGCCCCCGTCCCAACTATTTTGAGACCTGTAGCAGACATCAAATTTGAAATGAGCTAATTTTGTGCATCAAATTGAAAAATGTCTCAGTTTAAGCATTTATTATGTTGTCTATGTTCTATTGTGAGCAACATCAAAAATAATGTTGTTCGATATTAGCACGACTATGATTTGGTCACATGTAATCACAGACTTGTTCATTTTCAGACCAGCAGTAGTGTGCATTTAACACAACAGTTCAACAAACAATACGGAGTAACTCACATTTTAGACACAATATTGTCAATTAATTGGTATATTTCTAGTCCGAATCAAGCCACGGGTCTCTAATCGCAGTAGCAGTGTTCTTGAAATAATCGATGTGAAACTAATCTGTTCCATTAATGATTCAATGACTTGCTTGCTTACAAAGATCACTTGTTTGGTTCCTGAAGGCTTCAGTGTGTTTGAACGAATCAAATGACAGGATAAATTAATAAATGTTTGACTCATATAGATATCACTTGTTACCACCTATTATCCTAAAATGTAACCAATATAAAAATATAATAACTTCTTCTGTTTATATTCATATCATAACTTCAAATAACGATGTACATTCAACTTCGAACAGTCTAATAAGCTTATTCGCAGTCTAGTTCATTTCAGTGAAATAAAAACAAAACAACCAACTCAGGCTTAAGGTGACTGTAGATTTTGATTTACTAATTAAAGTTGCAGTCACATTTACCATTGTTCAGCTAATTTTTGTGGGCGAAATCTAGTCAGGTCTATAGAAGTTCATACAATCATTACGTTTGTGTTGACCAAAATAAACAGCTTTTTTTGAAAGTGACTTCGGATAAAGATGTGCTTCATAAATTACATCATTGAAAATATTCCAAAATGCTAAATTTAACTAAAATGTGATGCACCTTAAATAGGTTTCCTGAACATTGAAGTTTGAGGTAATATGTACATTTACATTTAAATTTTACATTTATGCATTTGGCTATACATTTTTTTTGTCAGTATGTGTGTTCCCTGGGATATGTACACTGTAAAAAAAAATATGTAGTTTTTACAAAATAATTCTGGCAGCTGTGGTTGCCAGAATACTTTTGTAAGAACTACAGAAAAACTGTAAACACATTTACAGAACAAAACTGTAAACACATTTACAGAACAAAACTGTAAACACATTTACAGAACAACATTTACAGAACAAAACTGTAAAAGTTTACAGTATAAAACTGTAATTTATAAACAAGGAAATCTGAATGTAAACCACTAAATTCAACAACACACACTGCTATTAAAATCAGTTTTTTTCTACGTACTGACCACCATAATAATGCAGGTGGTAAAAGAGAAAGCCGAATGAAGAATCAAAGCACATCACAAGTAGCTCCGCTACAAGAAGTATATATTAATATATAGAAAGTGAACAGAGTCATCCATGCAAACACAAAACACCATAATAGTAACACACATGGTACTTAAATAATGCAATAAACTTTCATTAAACAACAGAAGATGTAACATAAAGCCCAAATGCACACGACTGATAACAAAAATTATTAAAACAAAAACATAATTATTTAAACAAATACTTTAAAATGTGAAGTGTCACGCAGGGAATTCTGGGAATAGCAGTTAACAGTTTTTGACTGTAAATTATACATCGATTTGTAATTTTTATTTCTAAAAACTTTTACTGTAAAATGACATGAAATGTCTGTTTAGAAATTTTACAGTTTTTCTCTGTATATAGTAAGGGAACATACTGTAAACCTATAAAAAAAAAAAATCAGTAGTGTTTTTAAAATTGACAAAATTTTACAGTTAAAATTACAGTTGTTTTTACAGTGTACTGAGGGGAAACATATATCAACCAGCCTAAAGTGGTTTACTAGTCTTGGTTTAGCTGCCTGGTCAGACTGGTATTTAACTGGCAGCCATCCAGTCAGGCTTGAAGACAGGCTGGCTACTAGCTAAAGACCAGCTTGTGCCTATATAACACCCCCTATAAAACCAACAAAATACACAATCTAACCACTGTAGGCCGGTCTCTTTTCAGCAGAGTTTGTACGTGTTCACAGATTTTATGACTGATTTTGTCAGTGCAGTCTGTTTGCGTTTTGGTTGATTGACACATAAACACACTTGTGGAACACTCGCTGGTCAAACTGAGCTTCACTGACACTAAAGTGAGTCTCTAAGCACACTTTGCTCTCTGCATGTATCCACAAATACACACAAACACACTTACAGGGTAAATAAATACTGATGAAACACTTTCTTTGGTGTTGCCTAGGAAACTTTCTATATGTAGTACTGTGTGTGTCTGTCTGTGTGTGTGTGTGTGTGTGTGTGTGTGTGTGTGTGCACATGCCTTGACATTGGAGTTCACAAGCTGAATGATAGATAAGAATGTTGATGTGTTTTCCAGACGTGTTTTGCTGCTTCTGCTTTTTAAGTATATGCAAAGAAGGTTTATTGGTGTCGCCCAGGCAAGAGGCCAAACCTGGTGTAGAAAGAGACAAAACAAAAGGAGAAAAAGGGACACGAGAGAGAGAGAGAGAGAGAGAGAGAGAGAGAGAGAGAGAGAGAGATGAAAATGAAGTCTTTGAAGAGTGACATGCACACTTGACATGCACAAACACTGTCAACGTGCAAACATTCACAAGCAAATATTTAGACGTCCTCTCCCTCTTAGCCGTGCACTGATTGGTTCACACAGATGCTCTCGTTGTCTCTATCTCTGTGGCGCGAGTGAACGGTTAAAGGTGAAGGCTCAGTGAGATTCTTTCTAGTCTGTCACCAGTCTGCCTGACTCCGGAGACCGGTCAGAAATGAGTCAGGGGTTAAAACCTGGGGTTTGATTTTGTCTGATGTAACAGAGAGAGGTGTACAGTATAACACCTGGGGAAAGTGATCAGTAAACATTACCGTTCATCTCAAAAGCAGCTGCTTGACTTGCACAAATATGCCATCTGAGGTTAGTTCTAGATGCAGTTTTTTTAGCCAATCAACTGAGCCATAAATGCCATGTGAATAATTACTCAGGAGATGATGTCACAAAAATGCTGATTAGTGAATAATACTTTAAAAATGTCAAATTTACAATAGAACTATGGTTTTTGCCCTCATAGTTACAGCATCTGCTTGCAGGGGCAAATTGTTGACGCTAACCAGACAAAACTTTATTAGGAATGGCTGTGTCTGAAATCGCATACTCTCTTGAGTATGTTCTTGAGTTGAAGAAGTAATTATTTCATGACAACAAAAAGAGTATATTATAAATGTGTAGTATGCATGTAATGGATGTACCACATTTGCCATATTGTCATTGTCACATGACCTATCAGCATCAGTTGTGTCGCATCACTGCCATTCATAAATCCTCTCCCGTTGCCTGATAGTAAAGTGTCCATCGTATGAACACTTCAGAATCACAATCATAGTACATCAATCTGTCTCCTCTTTTATGACTACTCTGAATTCAGACATAATTCTATTGTCACATACTGTTTTTTACCTACTATAGTATATAGGGAAGTATATGATTTCGGATGCAGCCCTTGTCTCCTTTTCAAGTTGTGTTGAAAATGAATTAGCAACAGGTCTTTTCTTCCGTATCTGAGTGAAACAGATTATTTAAAAATAAAAAGAAATGTATGATGGGACCATCTTCCATTGGCTGATGAGATGGAGACAGATTTTGCCGTCAAAGTGGCAGAGTTTAGGTGGACTTTAATTATTGGAGAAGCTTGTTGTTTTTCTGGAAGACTGAGATTACAATTTGATTAAACATTACGAGGACGAAATTAATAAAACAAATGAAGCATATGCATGGATGAATTATTCACAATGCCATCAATAAGATCAAATTGATAGATTTCATTGCATGATGACTTCAAGTAAGTCACTTAACTCTGCGGTCATCTTTGCAACATCTCCATTCAGACAAGTTAATATTTTTAACATCTACTTAAATATAGAAAGAACATAAAAAAGTGCTAACCAATTTTATGTTTTAGTATGTATTTATATATAATATTAGCAATGAAAACTGACAACAGTTTAAAACAATTTGTTACTTTAATTCAAATGACTGATATATACATTCAAGTTTGTCCAGTGTAGGAAACAAATCCCATAAAAAACAGACAAAGGCTTATTTTAAAAGCCTAATTTAATTGGAAGGCTTCCTTATATTTGTCTATGAGTGGTCTCTTTTCCTCCTCACATTGTCTCAGCTAATTGTACAGAATCCGAGGCAAGATGACACACACACACACACACACACACACACACACACACACACACACATTACAGTGAAAAATGACGGCGCACATTGTTGACTGAATAATTATTGGGGGCTGATGCTAATGTTAGTACTAATTAATTGCTGCCATCGTTTGCTTTTGCTGACATGTTAGGAATAGTTCATCCAGAAGTGAAAATTATATCATCCTTTATATATGACTTTATGAAACACAAGAGAAGAATGTTGAGGCTGCTCTTTTATGAACAATGAGAATGAAAGGTGAACGTGAACCATTCAAGCTCCAAAAATGTCCAAAAAGGTAGGCTAATCTAATTTTGGAACAAAAACAAAATGTTCTGTTTAGGGTTAGATGTTAATGTAAGCGTTCCTGTATAGCTGTATTAGCATAGTGCAAACAGCACCACGGCAAGTCATTTTGGGTGAAACCGTTATTGCCCGAGACTGGGACAGGTTGAATGGCTTTCAGCCAATCAGAGTCCCTCTGCAAGGTGATTGACGCAGCAGGAGTAGACGCGGTCCCATATCGGCTGACACCTGCTGCTTTACAATATGTCATCCTGCTCCTCTGAGAGCACAAGAAAAACAACACTCATTCACACTTCAGACCCTCCTCTCATTTTCTGTTCACTCTACACTGTTTTCTCACCTCTCGCTTCTCTCTCTGCATACACACACACACATTTGCCTGTAAATCTCATCGTGGCAAAACACCAGGGAAATTAAAGCAAATCAGTCAGCCTTCACACCTATGCTTGAACGCAGCCTAAATCATCACCCAGATTTCTAAACACGCGCACATTCTCCTTCAAACCCGCACACGCATACACATTTGCCCTGCCCAAGCCTTTAATTCAATCAGTCTGCCTCATTTCTGTGTGCCTTCGATTACACCCTTGAGACACATACAGTGTGCAGTATTGTGCCACAGGGCTTTAGGGCTGAGTTGACAACCACACCTGCAGTCAGTCTATAATACAATTATACAGTTATCTGCTTTGGGACAAGAAACATTTTCTATCACTCTACGAAAAGCTGAACAGCTCTTTTTCTTTGCTGATACACTGGAGAAGATGTGCTCAGTGAAACGCAGTGGTCTGGTAAGACAGCTTATGTTGAGAGAGCATCTAATCTAACTTTACTCTTTACTCAGACTTTCACTTCTTATCATTTCCAACTATATCAGACATGCAAAGCAACAAAAGTTATATATATATATATGGCAAATTTATATATGCAATATGAATTATATTATAATATATTAGACACAGAGCCACTAATACACACACATATATATATATATATATAAACACAGTATATAGGCTATATATATTAGTGCTGTCAAATGATTAATCACGATTAATCGCATCCCAAAAAAGTTTTTGTTTACATAATATATATGTATATATAAATACACACACGTACAGTATATATTAAAAAAATATTTACGTGTATACATTTATATATTTTATATATACGGATTTATTCATTAATGTGTAATATGTTATATTTTTAACAAATGATGAGCTCTAAAAGATTTTTTAAATTGTATAAATCTTACTTTAGACCATTTACAAATGTTAAATCTTAAAATAACATTTTAAGTTTACCTCTGCATCTTTCTGAAAAAAAAGAAAATGCAGTGATTGAATATAGTTTATTTATAGTTATTATAGTTATAGAACTGTCATTATAAAATAACGTCATTGTTGTTTATTAAATTCTAACAAAAAATGTATTGTTAAAAACTAATCAAAATTAAAAATAGTTTGCTCATAATTTCTGAGAGCATATCGGCAAACATCCAATATCGTGCATCCCTAATATTTATATAATTATATTTTATATTATATATAAATATATTTAATTTATAAACATGACATATTTTTCTTAAATATATACATGCATGTGTTTGTATTTATATAAACATACACAGTACACACACATATATTATGCAAACAAAAACGTTTATTTTGGATGTGATTAATCGTTTGACAGCACTAGGGATGTCAGTTAGAGGTAACTTGATTAATTAGTTATATAAAAATAACACGATTAAAATATTTGAACGCACTGGCCCCGCCTCCAGGCATGCAGGTCATCATACATTTCATACAGTTGACTGTTGACAAATATAATGCAGGACAACAACTCCATAAATGCAGTTATGCCCTAAAATTCAAGATATTGGTGCAAAAATGCCCCTGTATGAGTTTTTGTATAATATTTAGGCCTATATCATACAATATCACACGAGCTGGGAGAGCAGTATTACAGGAGTGCTGATTTTGTCACGAATATCACGAGTTTAAATGTGATTTTATACAACAGTTCAGTAAATAATAAGCTGATATTGTGTTGTATTTTAACACAATTGAATGTGTTTTACTAAATTTTGTAGAGAACATATTACCTTTAAAGCCACAGCAACTGTTGCGTCTCCGAGCAACACAGCAGCGTTTAGTTTCTGAATGAACTCGCGTTTGAACTAATTGTGTGAATCAATGCTTGCAAAGACCTTTCATAAAGAGAGCTGTTTTCTTACATATTACTTACTCATAAAAATATTTTTTTAAAAAAATAATAATAACACAAAAGCATTAAAAGGATAGTTCACCCAAAAATAACTATTAATTCAATAATTTACTCACCCTCATGTCGTTTCAAACCTTTCTTTTGTGGAACATAAAAGCAGGTATTTTGAAGACTGTTGGTAAATGTTTTGGCTACCAATGACCTTGATTACTTCTCACCTGTTTCAGTTCTCCCTGATTACGTTCCATGTGTTTATAAGCCCTGTGTTTTCCTCAGTTCCCATGTCTTGCGTTAACGTTGTGTTGTGGCCATTGTCTCCGCCGTTCTCCTGTGTTCTGTTCAAGCATTTATCATTAAAGACTCTGTTTTGCATCATCCCTTCGTCTTGTGCCTCGTTTCAACCACAGCATGACACTGACAAAGAAGTATAAATATATATGATCTCCCATCAATCAGCAAGATTTCTGGCTCCCAGGTGTCTTTTAAACAAGGAGCTGAGATGAGGAGCACTCTCTTAAAGGGAGTTACCTGTATAAAAGACACCTGTTCACAGAAGCAATAAACCAATCAGATTCCAAACTCTCCACCATGGCCAAGACCACAGAGCTGTCCGAGGATGTCAGGGACAAGACTGTAGACCTACACACGGCTGGAATGGGCTACAAGACCATCGCCAAGCAGCTTGGTGAGAAGGTGACAACAGTTGGTGTGATTATTGGCAAATAGAAAAAACATAAAATAACTGTCATATCTCCCTCAGTCTGGGGCTCCGTGCAAGATCTCACCTCGTGGAGTTTCAATGATCACGAGAACGGGGAGGAATCAGCCCAGAACTACACGGGAGGATCGTGTCAATGATCTCAAGGCAGCTGAGACAATAGTCACATACTGTAGAAAACAATCGGTAACACACTACGCCGTGAAGGACTGCAATCCTGCAGCGCCTGCAAGGTCCCCTTGCTCAAGAAAGCACATGTACAGGCCCGTCTGAAGTTTGTCAATGATTCAGAGGAGAACGTGTTGTGAAAGTGTTGTGGTCAGATGAGATCATATTCGAGCTCTTTGGCATCGACTCAACTTGCCATGTTTGGAGGAGGAATGCTGCGTATGACCCCAAGAACACCATCCCCACCGTCAAACATGGAGGTGGAAACATTATGCTTGGGGGTGTTTTTCTGCTAAGGGAACAGGACAACTGCACTGCATCAAAGGGACGATGGATGGGGTCATGTACCGTCAGGGCCAGGGCATTGAAAATGGGTCGTGGATGGGTATTCCAGCATGACAATGACCCAAAACACATGACAAGGCAACAAAGGTGTGGCTCAAGAAGAAGCACATTAAGGTCCTGGAGTGGCCTAGCCAGTCTCCAGACCTTAATCACATAGAAAATCTGTGGAGGGAGCTGAAGGTTCGAGTTGCCAAACGTCAGCCTCGAAACCTTAATGACTTGGAGAGGATCTGAAGAGGAGTGGGACAAAATCGCTCCTGAGATGTGTGCAAACCTGGTGGCCAACTACAAGAAACATCTGACCTCTGTGATTGCCAACAAGTACTAAGTCATGTTTTGCGAAGGGGTCAAATACTTATTTCACTCATTAAAATGCAAATCAATATATAAAAAAATGTAAATAGTTTTTCTGGATTTTTTGTTGTTATTCTGTCTCTCACTTTTCAAATAAACCTACCATTAAAATTATAGACTTATCATTTCTTTGTCAGTGGGCAAACGATCAAATACTCTTTCCCCCACTGTATATATACAAACATATACATACATATAGAAACCTTTAGCGGCTCTGCATGTCTATTGTATTCTAAAAATATAATATAATAATAAAAATAGCTGGTAGATTTTTATGCATTTTATATATTTATTTAAAAATGTAAATACTTGTAAATGTAACACTTTCTCTCTCTGTCACACACACACACACCACACACACGTATATATACAGTAGCCTATGTATTGCATATACAGATACTATTTTAAAAATGTTATATCGTATCATGCTACCCTTTTTGGTAACAATTTATTTTAAGGTGTCCATAATTATGTCTGTGTAATATTCTGTAATTGTAATGTATTTAAGCTGTGTACTAGGTTAAATCAATCTAAAGTGCAGCTGGATAAGGTGTACAGTATAGATACACATGAATTACACTTAAGTACAATCTTGAACACTTTATTTTAAGTAGATTATGTCTGTGTAATTACATTTATAATTACATTGTATAAAATCTGCAACAGATATGTAATTATGTAGATGTAACAGCTACTGTTACCCATATGTAACGGACCAAGTCTGTTGCACAGCTACTTGTGTAACCAAAGCATTGTTACATATCTGTTGCAGACTTTATACAACGTAATTATAAACGTAAGTACACTGACATAAGCAAAGATTGTACTTAAGTGTACAAGTAGCTGTGTAACAGACTCGGTCTCAGTATCTGCCTATTATATCACAAAATTACAAACTGTAATTATAGTCTGTTCCATAAGTTAATTACATGGTAAGTACATTTTGTTTCATGTAAGTACAACGGCTACTTCTAAGTACTTAATTAGGTAATTACTCTGTATTATGACACCTTAAAATAAAATGTTACCTATTTATTTTGTTATAATACATAAATATAAAAGGGGTGAAATGCAAAAAGTATAGAGCAGAACACTGATCCCTTGGTTTCTTTAGTTTTTGCCCAAATGTTCCAGATTTGGTTGACTTGAGCTAACATTGTTATGTCTAGCAAGATCGTTTGGTGCCACTAATAGTGCAGAATGTCCTCATGTAAACTTTAAAATATTAAGGTTTTTAAAACAAATAACACAAAGGGTGACCAACCGTTATATGAGACCAGTTTGTTGCGAGAAAGAGACAAGAGCTGATCAAGTGCCCTCTCAACACAAGTCTCTATTTACACTCATAACCCTTCAGCTGGGCTGTTGTTCACCACTTCACTTGATGAATTCTATTCACTTCTGTTCAACAGTTCTCTCTCCCTCATTCACCATTCAGTGTCCAGGTCTCTGTGGATGTGTGTTGGCGCATATGTATGTAATCACATCTATATAGACTGCTAATGAGCTTATTGGAGCACAGACAACACACAGCGTACCCTGGCACACACGCGCCTCAGGGACCGCCACTGGGAAGGGTGAAATTAACACAATCTATCCTATTCACACTCACATACTCCTCTTTGTTTGCAATAAATGAACTCTAACCCTTGACAGCATGACTGTAAAACACCCACACACACAGCCCTGCTTCACAAACAACAATCAGACATGAAACTTTCATTAAACTGACAGAAGAGCAGCAATTAGATAGCAGTGATATATTTGGCTAATTGGAAGGCCTCAGTCAAAAGACCTGGCAGGCTTTCAGATTCACCAAATGGTCTAGGTTTGGCTGGTTAGCATAGCCCTTGCTGCTAAATGCCATATAGGCTAATAGGCTATAGGCAGTTCAGAATATGAAAAGACAATGCAGAAAAGCTGAGCGGATGTGGCGGAAGACGAAACTAGAAATACACTATAGCATCTATAAAGACAGCCTTCATGCTTTCAATTTGGAACTAGCCACAGCTAGACAGACCTTCTTCTCAAACCTTATAAACAGTAACTTAAACAACACTCGCACTCTTTTTGCTACTGTTGAGAGACTGACAAACCCCCCAAGTCAGATTCCCAGTGAAATGCTCTCTGACAGCAAATGCAATGAGTTTGCTTCCTTCTTTTCAGAGAAGATCAGTAATATCAGGAAGGAGATTGGCACATCTTCCTGTAATACAGAGGTCACACAGATTCGACAGCAATCTCAAAAAGAAGTGACTATGTCTGTTTTTAAAACAATTGATAGCAAAATTTTGGAAGAAATAGTACAGCATCTTAAATCGTCAACCTGCTATCTTGACACACTTCCCACATCTTCTTTCAAAAGTGTGCTTAACGGTTTAGAAGCAGATCTCTTAGAAGTGGTGAACACCTCACTTCTTTCTGGGACTTTTCCAAACTCCTGAAAACTGCAGTTGTTAAGCCCCTTCTGAAAAAGCGCAATCTTGATAACACTGTTGAGCAACTATAGACCAATATCAAATCTTCCTTTCATAGGTAAGATTATTGAAAAGGTAGTTTTAATCAGCTGAACAACTACTTAAACTCAAGTGGATTCCTGGATAATTTTCAATCTGGTTTCGCGTGCATCACAGCACAGAGACAGCACTCATTAAGATAATAAATGATATTCGCTTTAATTCTGATTCTGGCAAAATATCAGTGCTGGTACTACTAGATCTTAGTGCTGCGTTTGACACTGTCGATCATAACATACTTCTAGAGAGACTGGAAAACTGGGTCGGGCTTTCTGGGATGGCACTCAAATGGTTCAGGTCATACTTAGAAGGGAGAGGTTATTATGTGAGTATAGGAGAGCATAAGTCTAAGTGGACGTCCATGACATGTGGAGTCCCACAAGGCTCAATTCTTGCACCGCTCTTGTTTAGCCTGTATATGCTCCCACTAAGTCAGATAATGAGGAAGAACCAAATTGCCTATCACAGCTATGCTGATGATACCCAGATCTACCTAGCCTTATCTCCAAATGATTATAGCCCATTGACTCCCTCTGCCAATGCATTGATGAAATTAACAGTTGGATGTGCCAGAACTTTCTTCAGTTAAACAAGGAGAAAACTGAAGTCATTGCATTTGGAAACAAAGATGAAGTTCTCAAGGTGAATGCATACCTTGACTCTAGGGGTCAAACAACTAAAAATCAAGTCAGAAATCTTGGGGTGATTCTAGAGACAGACCTTAGCTTTAGTAGTCATGTCAAAGCAGTAACTAAATCAGCATAATATCATCTCAAAAACATTGCAAAAATTAAGTGTTTTGTTTCCAGTCATGATTTGGAGAATCTTGTTCATGCCTTTATCACGAGCAGGGTGGATTATTGTAATGTCTCCTTCCAAAGAAGACCATTAGACAGCTGCAGCTCATCCAGAACGCTGCTGCCAGGATTCTGACTAGAACCAGAAAATATGAGCATATCACACCAGTCCTCAGGTCCTTACACTAGCTTCCAGTTACATTTAGGATTGATTTTAAAGTACTTTTACTCGTTTATAAGTCACTCAATGGTCTAGGACCTAAATATATGGCAGATATGCTCACTGAATATAAACCTAACAGACCACTCAGATCATTAGGATCGAGTCAGTTAGAAATACCAAGGGTTCACACAATACAAGGGGAGTCCGCTTTTAGCTATTATGCCGCCCGCAGCTGGAACCAGTTTCCAGAAGAGATCATATGTGCTAAAACATCAGCCACATTTAAATCCAGACTCAAAACTCATCTATTTAGCTGTGCATTTGTTGAATGAGCACTGTGCTACGTCCGAACTGACTGCATTATTTTATGTATAATCCTATTCTATTTAACTGTTTTAAATTTCATTTTAAATCAATTTCTATATCATTTTAAAATTCCTTGTTTTATCATTTTTAACTCCTTGTTTTTATTGCTGTGAATGATTATTTCACTTTTTATGTAAAGCACTTTGAATTACCACTGTGTATGAAATGTGCTATATAAATAAACTTGCCTTGCCTTGCCTTGCCTAATTGCTACACATTTTGGCAACTCTTTTAAAAGTATGGTTTAGGAATGAGTCAGAAAGCGAGAGCTCTCTTTCTGCCGGCAGGACTGTGACCTTGAGCAAAGCTGCACTGATATCATCACTGCACTCAGGGTATTGTATGATTCTCTGGATGAAAAACATCTTCCAAATGATAGAGAATAAAGGAAGCTCAGCACTTTTTCTGGGAATCTACACATTGCTGAAACACGCACTTCTGTTTGATTGGTTTCGAGATTGGGGAATACACACACACACACACACACACACACACACACACACACACAGAGAGAGAGAGAGAGTAAGACAAATCTGAAATGAAGTGTCACTCAGGTAAGATGATGTGTCTTATCACACACAAAGCATGTTTGCTCAGGCATCTAAATGACTCATTTCTATAAACTTTTCCAAATTCTAATCTTACCAGTAAAACAAAATTCTCAGAAAAGGTAAAAAGTGTTTAAACCAACTTCTTTAGTAAAATAACACTTTTTAGAATATTAAATATGCACATATTATATACATCCCTCATTTAATATATATTTTTTTCTATTTTAGTATATTTTAAAATGTAATTTATTTTTGTGATGCAAAGCTGAATTTTCAGAAATCATTCTTTCATTAACCTGTTGCTCAGGAAACATTTATTATTATTATCAATGTGAAGCACAGTTATGTTTTCCCCAGATTCCTTGTTGAATTTAAAGTTCAAAAGAACAGCATGTATTTGATCTGAAACTCTTGTGCCAGATCGTATGTCTTTATCAATTTTGATTCATTGAATACGTCCTTCATGAATAAAAGTATTAATTTATTTTCAAAAAATCTTACTGTCTACAAACTTTTAACCGGTAGTGTATATACAAACATTTTCCTTTAGTCCTTCTTCAATAATAATCATAAACCCCGACAGAAACTGATGTATTTCATTATTGCTGAGGATATTTGAAAGCAAACTCTGCCCCCTCGAGACACATTCTGTGTAGTGCAGTGGCTCAAACGGATTCACTTTCACAAGCATTCATGTAAAGTCTCAAAAGATCATGTTAAGGATTTCCAGAATCACTGAAATGCATCTTTGGACACTGTCAAGACAAACTGTTTTTTCTAGCAGTCACATAGCAAACATTTTCTTTATTATTTTTTAAAGCAACTTCATTAAAAAAAAATACTCAAAACAAACATACATAAAAAATGAACATTTTTCCTTGTCTTCACAGGGACTGAAGATGATTCGTTTCTTTCAATCATTCAGTCATAAAAAGTGTTTCCCGTTCTCTATTTGTTGAGGGCTAATTCAATCTGAACCGCTCATACAAACTGTTTCACAAATCATAAGAATGGTTATTGCATAATGGCATGAGCATGTGAAATGTCCTGATGGCTGTGTGTGATATCATAGGCTATATATGTGGTGAAATCACATAATATATAAGGTCAAACATTTCATTTCAGAGTTGAGAAACAACCGCCTGATGTTGCGCTGCACACTACGCTTTACTTCTGCTCAGATTAACTGCAGTCGTGTCATTCCTTCAAACGATATTAAAGGCCATCTCATACAAATCTATTGTCATAGATAGAACTGAAATGCTAAGCAAAAACGATGTTTAACAGTGAGCGAGAAAGTTTCAAGTGAAGAATAGTCTATAGCTATGTGCTTAGCTCTCTAAAAACAACGGCTTGCGAGTAAAGTTAGTATGAATATATGGAAGCACTGGTTACGGATTATTAATGGTGTTTGCTAAAACAAGAATTACTAATATTATTCCTCATACATAGGGATCTGAACAAACAATTAACCCTAGATATTACACTTAAAAACGATCAGACTATGATAGGAACTTGAGTTGAGCGCTTTTCAGTAAGCAGCTGCAAAGAAATGCACAAAAAAAACCTAGCAACATCCTAGCAACCACGGACAAACCCTGCCATCACTGTAATGAGTTTTGCACTGGCAAGCACTACTTACTTTTCACCCAAAAATAAACATTTGCTGAAAATCTACTCATCCACAGGCCATCCAAGATGCAGATGAGATTGTTCCTTCATCAGAACAGATTTGGAGAAATGTATCTTTTAACTGAGCAATTTAACTCAACAACAGTTCCTCTGCAGTGAATGGGTGCCGTCAGAATGAGAGTCCAAACAGCTGATAAAAACATCACAATAATTAATTAGTAATCCACATCCAGACTCCAGTCCATCGAGTTACCTCTTGTGAAGCAAAAACAGTTTGTAAGAAAACAAATTCATCATTAAGATGTTTTAACTTCAAATGTTGCTTTCGACTTAAATAGGAGTACTTTTATCCATAGTATTGCTTTAAAAAGGCCTTGTTTCTTACAAACACACATCTTTTTCAGTTCACAAGATGTTAATTGATGGATTGGAGTCGTGTGAATTATTTTAATGTTTTGATCAGCAGTTTGGACTCTTATTCTGACGGCACCCATTCACTGTAGAGGATCGGTTGGTGAACAAGTGATTTAATGCTACATTTCTCCAAATCTGTTCCGATATTCATCTACATCTCTGATGGCCTGAGGATGAGGCAAAACAAATTTGCCCTTTAAGGCAATATACAAAACGTCTATTATTGCTTAAAACCTTGAGGAATAAATGTAGAAAGAATGTACCGGCACCAATCTATACAACTGGACCCATTTGTAACAACATTTAGACTTGATTTCTTTGGCCAACCTATCCACAGCACTAAAAACACTCTTAGATAAGCTATTTGTGCAAATATCCAGCAGAGAGCAGTAACGTAACTCCCCTTTCAGTCGCCAGCACTTCCCGTAAAGCCTGCTCACCTAACGTCCCTTTCTCTAGCAAGTCCCACCTCTTACTGTCTCCTTCTCTCCATCTTCTCCTCCCTTAACACTTTTTGTAAAGCCCATTCAACTTTCACTATTCTCTCTCTCTCCTGCCTTGCCCTCGACGTTTCTGTCCTGATTGGTTCCAGATCTGCTCCACTCGCTGACTCGACATTCCTCAGCTGGCCACAGCACTGTTTCACCTCGAGGCCTTGCCAAGAGCCGAAGGAAAAAAAGGAAGGCAAGAAAACAGGCAAAAGTTAAGAGCTGAAAAGAAAGAGAAGGTAGAGATAAAAGAACAAAGTTTAAGTTTCATTCCCTGTACTGATTGGATTGAGCTCATCGTACCGGCTGAGATCAAGCAAACCGTTGCAGTGAGGTCAGACTTCCTGTTGGGCAGCTCTGTGTCCAGCATGTGATTAGAGACAGATACTGCGGTGCTTGTGACAGGCTCATTCTCATGCACTTTCATCTGTCTATTTCTGTCCGCAGCTCTTTTTTTGGTTCCGCACCACTGAACTTCAAACACACCATCCTTTCATCTGATGTGTAATTATTAAGATTACCATTCTCAGATTGATCCATGGGGGACCTGAATTC
The DNA here is from genome assembly GCA_027564155.1 of Gymnocypris eckloni scoliostomus. Classification (NCBI taxonomy): domain Eukaryota; kingdom Metazoa; phylum Chordata; class Actinopteri; order Cypriniformes; family Cyprinidae; genus Gymnocypris; species Gymnocypris eckloni. Next base: position 34,569,012 of record CM050415.1, on the reverse strand, counting down.
TGACTCAGAGAACATCAAAATTCAGCTGCACAAATAAAAAAAATCACAACAAATACCTTCAAAAGCCACAGTCTGAAAACAAATACTGTTGTGGTGTTACCTTGTAATTCCTGTGATCTGCTCTCATAGTCTGGAAGTTCAATGTGATTTTTTGGGGGGTGGACTTTGTTCCCTTTTGGCACTAAAGAATAACTATGACATATGACATAAAACAAATATGCATTTAACTTGATTTCCATAACTGGACAAGGACAAACAAAAAGCTAATCTTCCACACTAGCCAATCCCAACAGCTCGTCTGAGATGGTGGAATGTGATTGGTTGACATGTTTTAGATGGATGTGAAAGAGTTCTGTCTCTGTTGATTTCGGTTGATCATCTGCTGCGCTCTACACAGCTCTCTCAATGTCTCTGGAAAAAAAACACAAAAACAAAACCGCAACTCTTTTTTTTTTTCTTAAATGTAAATTCTCTCAGTCAGTTGCTGCCATAGCAGATTTGTTTTCCTAGGTGTTTCGAATCAGTCTGAACATATCCGGCATTATTCGCCCTGTTCGTTTAACTCCATGTCTGAAACGAGAATGTTTTTTTCAGCTTCTTCGGAGGGGGCGGAGTTAGTGCGGCTGTACCGAGCGCTCTCATAGGTGCCCATGGAGCCGAAGCTCCGCCTACGATACAGATAAATCCCTCCCACCACCAGAGCAATCAGAACGAGGGCTGCAACCAGGACCTGAATCAATACATGGAGATGGTCGACCTCAGCTGGAAGAAAGTGAAAAAAAAACATTCATGGGTGTTCATTTAATACGTTTTCTATGTTTTAATACATTTTAGGTCAATTTGAGGTAAAAAAAATATTAGAACTTACAACGGACTACAGGCTCTGCTGTGGCTCCTACTGAAAAGAAAAGAAAGAGGAATATTGGGCTCAAAATTTGAATTATTATACTCTATATTATAATTATATTAGGATTTCTGTCATACATTCTCATTCTTTTTTCCCTGAGGTCAACTTAGTCAAGGTTTTTTGTACATTTCTCCTCATGACCATGGCCATTTTCACCTGCTTTTTGACCCTTAGATCAATACTGTGCTTTTTATTGCAGTGCCTTTGAGACTTCTATGCAAAACTGTAATTTTAATATAATTTATTTATTTACTTTATTTACTGGTGGCAAAATTATTAGAACACTAGTATTTTCACCAGCTAAAAATGGTTTCTTGACGCATTATGGAGACGTTGCCGCAGCTCTTCTGGATTCAGTCTGTCTCAGTTTGTTCTGCTTTTGTTTAGTGATGAGTTTTAGGCTCAAGGTCAGCATTTAAAGTCACACCAGAGGTGTTCAGCTGCTTTCTGCAGACCAGTCAAGTTCTGTTTCTCTCTGATTCTTGTCTTATACACAGAGACACTGTCATGTTAGAATAGAAAAGGGTCCAAACTGTGCTATAAAACTAGAAGCACACAATTCCCTAGAATATCATTATATGCTTAAACATTAAGATGTGTACTCATGGAAATTACTAAAGTAGTCAAACCTTTCATTAGAAGGGGTGACCCAACACTTTTGGCAATATTGGTGTCTATATATATATATATATAGTCTTAAATAATTTTTATTACTTCAACTTATTTACAGTATTTAATTTAGTTGCCAATCAACATTTCAAATTTTTATTTAAGTTGATTAAGTTTAGGTTTTTCATCTAATATTTATATTTCATTTTATGTCAGCTTTATGTCAATTTCAGATTTTTAACAGTTTTATTTAACAATAACAACACTGATGTTAACTTTTGTTTGAACATAAAATGAGCAACAGTGGTTTGCTGAGCTTAAACATGAGCTATGGGTTCGTTTGTGTTGCTTCATCCTTCAATGAACAACCTCTTCGCAAAGTCTGGATGAGATTGTGAGTATACACAGGAATGCTTTTACCCCAGTTGTATGTGGAAATATATATGATATGTTTCTGTTTGTAAGTGACGCTCCGTACCTCGTGGTCGTTTGCAGATGACCCCATGTGTGCGGTTTTTGCAGGACCCAGGCCTCCAGAGGCCCGTGTTGCTCTGAACCCAGAAGCAGCTGTTGGCGGACAGCATGCTCAGATTAGCGTCCTGCTGCTCCCAGTTACTGAAATCCACTACTTGACTGTCTGACCACTCCAGACTGCCTTCTGTGCAATCGAACACATACACACAGGTCTAGATAAAGGAGATGCAAACTGCAGGTCAATAAAGGAAACAAGTGGTGTTCATTAAACTTCTTGCCTTTGGAGTTAAAGATCATCCCAAGCCAAGCGCCGTGGGCCTGTTGTTGAAAACTCTGCATGTGCTCCCATACAAAACTATTCTCGTTTTCATCTAATATTGACAACAGCTCAGCTCCCACTGAGAAAGGATAAACATGATTACTTAAGTTATTGTGCATATTATATACATTATCACATATTACAATTAATTTTTGTGTGTAATATGTTCTCGTGCTGGTTTAGTTTTTTCCCATGTGAAAACATTACCTTTGTTACACATGCGTATGGCCTCGTGTTTAAATTGTAGCTCGTGGAGGATGAACGAGTAGCATTGATTTCTGAAAGGAACCCAGGACCAATTACCTACAGGATGTGGGCAATATCCCGGAAACATCCACCTGTGTTCTATCGTTCTCTCTGACACAAAACACAACAAGCAAAAGGCTGTTAGAACACACCTGCAAAAAACACAACAGACCGATCCAAATACACACAGGTTATGTCTAGAATGGAAAACTAGCATACTGCACTGTATGTTTTAGTTTACAATAACAGCAATAGTGTATAATATATACAATTGCTGTTATTGTAAACTAAAACTATTACAAATATTTTTTTTGTAAGTTAAGTAAAGTTGAAATATAAATATGAACATTAGATGAAAAATTTGAACATAAAAAACATACACATTTGAAATGTTATAATAATGTTTAATAATGCTCTAATAGTATATAAATCATTCCAAAATAAATCTGGTATATACTAAATATTGCCAGGTATTATTTAAAATTAGTGTTTGGCAACAATTAATCGCATCCAAAATAATGTGTGTAATGTGTATATTTAAAATGTATATATATATAAATGCACACACATGCATGTATATATTTTAGAAAAATGTGTTGTTTATATACTAAATATATTTATCTATAATATAAATTATATGAATATAAATATATTCATGTAAATATTTTCAAAATATACACTATATGTGTGTGTCGCTATATATACATAATAAATATATTATTATACAATATATCGTATAAACAAAACATTTTATTTTGGAGGTGATTAATCGCAATTAATCGTTGCCCAGAACTTTTTTAAATAGTATAGAAAATCAACCTTAGACGCAAACTAAACTTCATTTATAAATTCAATGCAAATAAATAGTACTAGTAGTATGAAAGTATTCAGAAACATACTTTAACACGTTCTCACCCCTGTTAATTTCACAGATAGCAGCCTTTAATTTTGTATTACAAGCAGCCACAGTCCACTGGCCTTCAATGGTCATGTGAACACATCCATACATCTGATTAGGCTCTCCGTCCCGCCAGTCACTGAATTTGATCTCCTCTTCACCCAACCACGTGTAGCTCCGAGCCTGGAAATACAAGAAGCTTTTGCTGAAGCTCTGAGATGTCAGAGGAAGAGACACGCAAGTCGCACACGATGTCTCACCCCGTCATTGTGTAGCCCGATCCAGGCGGGTTTGTGGAGCGTGCTGAGGAGGAGGGTGAGGTAGGCGTGCTGCCGAGGATCCTGCACCACTGCCAGCGTTCCGTTAACGGATTCACACACCTGCACAGCTGTGTACCAGTCCAGAGGCTTCTGCAAGATCCGGTACTGCACGCCATCAAATTCTAATGGGGCATCTAATAATGGGGAAGAGGGTCCACAACAGGGGGCAAGGTAGAGTCTGGAAACACATGCGCACAGGATATTTTAGTAGTTCAGGGTATATAGTACAATGCATATTTGTGTGAGCATGTGAATTTAAGATATTCTTGTACCTTTATCCTTCATACAGATGAAGCCATGTTTCTCTGCATCACACCTGCGAGATGCCCACATGCCCATCATCCGGGGAGGACTACCGTGGAGAAGCACTATGCAGTTACCCTAATGGGACACACATATACTCAGATTGATGGGTGGATGGCTGAATTTATAAATGATAGAGAGAGAGAGAGAGAGAGAGAGAGAGAGAGAGAGAGAGACAGAGAGAGAGAGAGAGAGAGAGAGAGAGAGAGAGACAGACAGACAGACAGACAGACAGACAGACAGACAGACAGACAGACAGACAGACAGATAGATAGATACCGGGCTTTTCATTTGTCTATTGTCCACTGGTTCTCCAGGGGCCCAGTTAGTATAGCTAAGTAAGCCCGTTTCAAACCACCTGAACTGAGCCTGTGATTCTGAACTGAGCCCCACCCACACATGGAAACTGCTGTTGGGCAGCAGAGTCACAAGGAACGCTGAAGAGAGAAAAAGAAATAGATCAGAAATAGAAAGAATGTTTCCATTCACACAAATTAATGCAACACAAAACAAATTGAGGGCTGTAAGCGCCAGAGACATTGGAGCATGTCAGTCCCAATATTCATAAAAGTTGTCTATGATTCTTATGGTTTCTCATTTTTTTGTGTATGAACAAAAAATTGCTTCCCTTCTGTGGTGTGTGTGTGTGTGTGTGTATGGGTTTGATTTACCTTGAACTCTGTGGTTTGGCACTGTCACTAGCGTGGCTGTATGTGTCAGACACGTCTTGGAGGCAGATTCCCATGTGCTACGACTCGACAGCTCTTCTCCAAACACCTTATAACACTGTTAGAATGAGAGGGAAAAACTGAATGCAGAGACTACTGATATAAGAAAATGAATATTTCTGTAAGAAATCATTTTCAAAATGATAATTTTTGCAAGATCTTTATTTTCTTACATTCCAAATGAGAAAAAAAAAGCATTTAATCAAAATGTCATATCTTGCTTCATCACAAGAAGAAACATGTTCCTTTTTGGCTGCCTTTACCAAGCAATCTGATTTCTACAACCCCTCGCACAAATATAGATCACTTTTCATGATCGGATCAATTCCTGGCAGAAACAAGTTCCATCTAATATTTCTCAATGAATATCCCATTTCACATAGAAATATTCCACATTACAAAAGTAAAATGAAATTTGAGACCGTTTCACAATTAGTTTAGATTTTTTTCATTTGAATGCAAACTGAACTTAAAAAAAAAAGTCACTACAGTGCAGCCTTTCAAGTGTAATAATGTATAAAATGGGAGTGGATTTTCACCTTGTGTAGAAAAGGACTCCAGCCCTGGGGGCAGCCGGCAGGTATGAGAGGGCGAGCAGGTGTGGGAGGGATGGTACCCGTCACATTCACCCTCTTACACACATATGGAAGATCAACGTGACACCTCTGGTTTGACCAGTCACCTGAGAGAACATTAAAGTAATTCACTGAACTCACTGCTGTTGAATCACATACTCCACAAAAGTCAAAACCGGTGCATGTCAAATTCAAGGTGAAGATGACATACTTTCTGTTTTATATGCGTGTAAAAGGGACCAAACCGTTTGAGGCGGAGATTTGGACACATTTGGGCTCTTTGCTGATTGGTTGAGGCTGTCCTAGTCCCCAGGACACATAATTGAGCATCGAATGATCTGACCACCTTAATCTTCCGTCGTTCTTAAAACTGTGCATGCCAATCCACCACAGGTCATTATTTTTGCGGGACATCTGGACACAGTAAGCAAGCAATTCTTGGTTAGTATTGCAAATACATTTCATATAGCATTAACCCTTAAATAAACCTCTTTATGCAAAATATTCATCCCAAAACTGAATTGACTGTTTACTTCTTAATTTCAATTACCTTCTATCTTCACTAACACAAAAAAATTATACTTATAAACTCAAGGTACAAAAAACGAAATCTGTCACTGGTGTTGTACCCTTTCAATATGTACTAATTTGTGCCTCTTAGTAGAGCCCTGCACAAGCCTCAAATGTAGGCCCAAGCCTATAGACTAAACACTGGCGAGCCACACAGTCACGGTAGCACGGTCTCATGTTGTTTCCACCAGCGCAGCAAATTTGTTTTCCATCACTAATTGATGGATGTCTAAAATATAAAAATAAGGAGAAGCCTAAAATGGTCTAAACTATGACGTGAAAATTGGCCCGTAGTCCGCCCTAAAAGTTGTGGCCTGTCGGGCCCGGACTGAAATGCAGGGCTCTACCTTTTTGGTACTAATATTTCCCCTTGGTTATTAATGTGTACCTTTAAGGAACTAAAATGCATAATTAAGTGGTAAATAAGGTGCAAAAGTGAACTGATCCTTTAACCGTTGTTAATTTGATGTCATACGCATACCTCTAACACTAGGACGGTGTGTGGTTATGTCTGCTATGTGTGCTTACCTTGCGTAAAGTGCTAACCAATAACTGATTCTCCTTGGAGAGTGTATGGAGACCAGGGAGGCGTCGAACCAGGAGCAGATCCTCTGAGCCTGGTCCCACGTGGAGCGATGTTCAAAGATTTTATACTGGGCCACCTCAAAATCTACCCACTCTAAACCAGTCTCTACACACACAAATGTATAATAATGTCATATTACTCAGATTCAAAATCATACTCAGCTCACAAAAACAGCTATTTCTTTTGATAATATTACAGTCTTAAGAGTGCACTGCCACAGACCTTCATGGCTCTCAGGTTCCTCTTCCATCTTCCCTTTCGGTATTTTGCAGATCCAGTCTAGCTCAGACTCGCAGTGTGATACCAGCCAGTTGGTGTCAGCCATGTTAGCTGCTCCACACTCAGCAGACCCATGATTCCCCCTGCCAAAGTTCTGATAGGACACCTGAAAGAGAAAAAACAGTAGCAGACAACACCATGTTACTGTGATATTTGCGCTAGTAGTGACGTTTTAAATGGCAGTGGTTCTCTACCTGGGGGCCAGGGACCACTAGGGGTATCAGCATACTTACAAAGCGCACTCAAGATTACTTAAAATGATTTAAAATTAGACAAAACAAACATTAAAACCTTAAAAACTTTGTCAATAAAAAACGTTGTCATGATCTTTCTTATCTTGATTTCAAAAACCTCTGTTTTTATCTTTGAAGAGCCAGGATTCTCATGGTCTTGGAAAACCTGAATAAATATGAGAAATACTGATTTTAATAGTTCTAGACCTGGAAAAATCATAAAAATAAACTCAATAGGCATTTTTTTAATAAATATACATTTTACCAGTTATGCAAAGCTCTAAAATATTAGATTTTTAACATATTGAATATTTTGAATAAATTAATTTAAGAATATTTACTGTAGCTCCTACAAGTTTTGGAACGCTGAAATGTAATTATTTTAATTACAATTATTATAGTTGCTTTTTTTATTTAGATACTGTAACTATTACTATATTAACTATAGTAGGACTTCCCATAGATTAAAATATGTTTTGGGTCTTCAAAAAGATTATTTATGGGGGCCTTGGAGTCAAAGAGATTGACAACATCTACTCATAGATGTCTAGTGCAGTGTTTTCCAACTTATTTTGTCTTATATATGCCCACAGCCCCAAAGATAACATTCAGAAATGTGTTCCTCTTAAATCATAATGGATATCATTAATGAATAACAGTGTTATTAGAACAGTAAGTATACACACACACACTGGTCTAGTACAATACAAATGAACAGTATCTTAAACTCACAGCTGATCCGTCACTCCATGTCCAACTGTCACTATTCCTGCGGGAAATTCCGATCCACAGCCAGTGCTGCTCATGATCCTCCGCCTCCCTGCTCACACAGCCAATCAGGAGGCAGAGCGGTTAGACACTACTATACTTTTAACAGGATCCCCGATGCATTCGAATCATAACGTCCTCCTAACTTATCTCAAACCGAACAACCTCTAGCCTATTCTGACTAAGATTAATAAAGGATATTTTATTCATTCTCACACAAATCACACCTTCAAACGTTACAAACACACACAGTGCTGCTTTAGGGCTGGATTTGAGATTCTTACCCGAAGGCCTCGTGGAGGATCTGGAAGACATAGGTCTCTTCCTCTGGCGTGCTGAAGCTGGCGAGCTGAGCTCCATGTTTCTGGCAGAACTTGTGAGCTTGAATCCAAGTCAGTCTCTTCTCCAGTGCACCTGCATGAAAGACCTACAAAAGCACAGCGATGAGCGGACCACACACACACCCCAATTCAGACAAACTCACAGACGCCACACCAGGGCTGACCAAAATTCACAATGTATGAATTTATTCACTTCAGGAGTTAAATAGACACACTCACAGGATGCTTAACTGGATTTGTAACGGAACAACAGGAAGAAGAATGTACTGAATTGTAACTCAGAAGTTGTGTTGAATTTGACATTTTATGATGAATTTGAAATAATGTATTATGACTTTTTATTCCCTGATTTGTAGAATCGATTGAACTGTTTTGATTACCGTCAAAAAAATGTATGCATCAAAGAAAAAATTGATTTGAATGCATCATTTGCCTTCTTGAGCATCAGTGAATGTGTGCAGCTGTAGTAATAGTTGTGTACGAATCACGCAATTGTCCTCTGTGTGAAAAGATAGATCTCGATTTCCAGCCACAGCTGGAAAGGAGTCAAATATGCAGCAGATGCAGGAAAACCAAAGAATGTGCAGGACCTGGAGGATTTCTCTATCATAAAACATGAAAACAGTCATGGATCATCCAGGTAACAACTGAATCAATTTATTAACAGTATTAAGAATCAAAGGTATGTACACTACAACGGGGTCATTTTAAAATAAATTCAGCAATTATATTTTTTTTGGACTTTATGTAAACATCTGTTACACGAAGTAGCTTATTCTTGACAGTACTAAATAAAAAATTAAAAGCCTTCTTATTTTGTTAAAATTATTAACATTTTCATAGATTCTGCAAGGGGTATGCAAACTTTTGAGCAGAACTGTTAAACTAGAGCCATCTGGTTTTCTTTTACCAGTTTAAAAAAATGAATAAAAATATAATATATGAATCTATAGGTGAAATTTCCACCATGTTTAATCATAAATGTTTGAATTGTTAATACAGAAAGTCATGTTGATAATTTTTATAACATCTTCATAGTCCCATTTAGCAGATTAGAGCTGGGTGATAATATAGTTTACATTTTGCAATGATACAAGCAATGAAGCACTTATGATTTGCAGAGTATTTATCGCTCTATGTGAATAAAGTGGATAAAGTTGGATATAATATAAATAATATATACCCAACTTAATTTTAAAGAGCTGGTTGTTACTGTATGTAAGCGTATACATCTGGATATAATAGATATATATTCAACTTCATGTATAGAGCTGGGTAATAATATGCTTTACAACAATATTTATTACATTTACGGTTACAGTTCTGCAAATTCAACTCAAATTGTAATTTAGAAAGCATTTCAATTTTGAATGGCGCACGATGTCAAACACACCTTGTAGCAGTAGCGGAACTTATTGGTGCTTTTCCATCCCGATGGGCATGATCCTGTTAGAGAGGGCGTGGGCTGAGGAACAGGGGGGCTGGGGATGAGAGAGTCCTGGTTCTGTTTGCAAATGTATTTGGAGCGGACACTGGCACAGTCCTTCACCTCCCACAGACCCATGGCCTGCCCCGACACCATCACCACACAGCCTCCCTTTATCTGTGCTGCAACACCACAAGACAAAAGCCAGGTTCATCCTCAGCATTTTTCTGCATTAGCACCAAATGATAAACAGAAACAAATTCTTCAGGTGCACACATGGTCATGCCACACACTCGTGTGTTTCTGTACCTGGCTGGTCTCTGTTCCAGTTGGTGTATGTGAGCTCCTCTCCCGTTATCCAGCGAAACGTGCCGGTGCGGTTTTCATTATACAAGCCGAGCCAGAACCGATCAGCAGATCGTCCAAACACCAGGCTGCTCACAAAGGCCTGCTCAAACCTGGAAACACGCACATCGATTTCAGGATAGAGCATTACAAGCTGAACACAAATCCAGTCCATGTTGCTATGCTTGTGTCCAGTACCTGTTATTAATAATGGCGAGTGTGGCATTGTTGCTGGCGCACATTCCTTTTGCATCATTAAAGGTTAGAGATTCTTCTCCCACCTTGAAGCAGGAAGGACTGTGCCATCTCCAACCCTGAGGAGAGAGAAAGTGTGCTGGGTTATAATGCATGAAAAATAATGCATCGGTAAATGTTTCTAAACCGTTCAGCATAGCTAGTTATTTTTTGCTAAATGTTAAATATACAGTGACAACTGTAAAACATCTGGAAATTATATTTATTTATTAACTATAGTTTTCTTATTAAATGCATTAACACCAGCATAACCCAATCTGGACTAGCTAGGAATTCAAGCTGGTCTTAAAGCTGGTTCTGTCAGTAGGTGAATTTACCCTATATGCATAACCTATATGAATTTGGCCAATGGCAAAACAATTAAATTCACAGGCACACACCTGCATGCGTTCACACATTTGAAGGAATGTATCTAGGTTACACGTCAGCACTAGGCAAGAGGCAGTAACTTGACCTGTCTGCCGGCTGTCTGCTCTACTGTTTAAGACATTACGGAGAGCTAGAAGTGTTCTCTCATTGTCTGACAATGATAAACTCACTATGACTCCAAATTTAAAAGCCAAAGATGAAGATTCAATTGTTCAAACTAGATTTTAATTTGCAGAAAGGTCAACAATGCAGCAAAAGAATAGTGTTAATGCCTTACAAAATGATTGTAACTTGTAAATCCAAACACCAGACAAAGAGGGGAGATTAATAATGATATGCAGTGTGGATACCGTATCGTTCAAGGGTTTTTAACATGATTATGACAGTTCTACAGGGATAAAGTCTGCTGAAAAATATCCGCTCGGCATTAACACTGACTCAAACACAGATGCATGAATCCCACAAAACCTCTTAAGAACATGCCTGGCTATTTCATATAATTACACTTTTGTCATTATTATATTAATTTTTTCATCAATATTTTCTTGACAATTAAGCTCATTCTATCTACATCTCCGTTTGAAAGTTTGGGGTCGGTGAGATTTAATTCATGTTCTTGAAAGAAGATTTTATTCTCACTAAGACTGTATTTATTTGATCAAAACTACAGTAAAAATGTTGAAATAGTATTACAATTTAAAATACATGGAAATGAAATAGCATCTATATATATGGGTGTTTGGCTTAGTGTCATGTTAGAATCATTTTTATACTCATACCTTTTGTTGTTTTAATATTTTGAAATGTTTTTAGCTTTATTTTTTGTTTTCATTTAAATGTTTAGTTTTGAAATGTTGTTGTATGCATTTGTCATTTTATTTAATTTCTCAATTTTCTTAGATGTGTATATATAGTATTTATAGAGTTTTAACTTATAGTTTTAGTTACTTTTTCTTATTTGTAAGTCGCTTTGGATAAAAGCGTCTGCTAAATGACTAAAAAGTAAAAAGTAAAAGTAAAGTAAAATAACTGATTTCTATTTGAATATATCTTTAAATGTAGTTTATTCCTGTGATAGTAAAGTTGATTGTTCAGCATCATTACTCCAGGCTTCAGTGTCACATGATCCTTCAGAAATCACTCTAATATGATGATTTGATGCTCAATATGTTTTTTTCCAGTATTGTGCTAATTAATAGCTTTTGTTGATGAATAGAAAGAACAGCATTCCTTTTAAATAAATCTTTCATAACTCTACACTGTATTATTTATATATACTGTGTCTATTGATGAAATGAATGAATACAAGTATTAACTTAAAAGTATTACAAATCTTACTGACCCCAAACTTTGAATGGTGGTGTAAATAAATCAGTTTCACAAAATAAATAAATACAACTACAATTCAGTATGTAAATAATATGTTAATGACACGTAAGTATCAGTGCAAGTGAAAAACTGCTGAAACAAACTACAAAATGAAGTTTGAACGGAGCTAAGACAGATAATTGTGAAGAAGAAAAATTAAAATAAATAATATAAAGTATTTGAAAGAACTTGTATGAAGTTGATGAGGCATGTATTACTTTAACTATTTATTCTTTCACTATTTTTACTCTCTCTCATTTGATTAAAACAACCCCAACTCTAAATAATCAGTTTGGACACATAACTTATCAAATTGTGTGTATTATGGAAGAAACGTGTGCTATTACTTCTTTAAGTTGTAGGACTTAATTATATTTTTTTGCCTGGTGGTAGATAATACACAGGGGAAAGAACCGCAGACACCTACATTAATCTGATCTCTGAAGAAAAACACCACATAGCACCACACAGAACACCTAAGCAACTCATAAAACCAGAAATCAGGACACCTTTACAACCAAACAGCAACACCCAAAGCACCCTGGGTTTGCATAGGTGAGACGAGTTTTCTTTTTGGGGAAAAAAGTTTTAAAGATTTAGGGTCTCCACTAGTAACCTCTGCACTTTGACCTAGGCGATGGCATCCAGGGTCACGGCTCTTATTTAAACAGATGCATATTACCAGGGTCACAGCAAGGTAACAGATACACTCATTTAAAACAAAGACGGTTTCATGTAGAGCTGCTGTAGATCTGAATTAACTGGGTGGAGGGATGACAGACATGAGGCAATGAGAATGAAATGTATCCAATATATGCATACTCTGTTTCTGTGTGCTTGCTAGAGTAACTTAGTCCATGTCCTCAGTGAGCAAACAGTTATGAGTTATGAAGACTAGCGTGCATGAGTCAGACTTCTCTGTTTACTGTATGCTTGTGGCAGGTCTGGGTCTACTGAACACATCTGGAGATTTAACAGCATGACACAGCGGCGACTGTGAATAGAGTCTTTATGCCGAGAGAAAGAGAGCAACAGAAAGTATGTAAGGGGGAGAAATCCAGCTAACAAACAGAAAACTGCAGGAGCTGCAGAGAACAAAACAAGAAAGAGTAATTAGAGGATTCAAACTAATGAAGAAGGTGAAGGAGAAGCACGAGGAGAAAGGCTACAGAGTGATTTACCCGTTTACAGCCGTGGTCCTCTATCCGCTCGTCAGCCTTCTGTGCTGGTTTCTTACAGATCGAGGGCAGCGAGTAATTACACGGGCTATCGTTCCAGCGGCCCTCCTACAAACACACACATACTGTATAATGAGAGGACATCATTATGAAGCTGCCCTAAATTTAGACTTTAATGATCACTGTCTTAAATACAAGTATAAAGAAAAGCAGATTCATATGCATAAACATCATTCTGACAGTTGAAAATGGATATAAAACTCAATCCTCACAAACCCTCTCAAACCCAGTTCTGGCTATTTCACACTAAAATTATACTTTTGTCATGATTTGTTTTTTAAAATGCATTTTTTGCTATCTTTTCTTGACAAGCTCGTTCTACACTATTATTTAAAGGTTTAGGATTCGACTTTGCTAAAGTCACTTATCCATATCTTAAGTTTGCGTTTACGTAAAATATTATTAAAACTTACAAACAATCGTTTTCTATTTTAATCAATTTTTGAATGTAATTTATTCCTGTGAGGGCAAAGTTGAATTTTCAGCATCATTGCTCCAGTCTTCAGTGTCACATGATCCTTCAGAAATCATTATAATATACTGATACTCAAAAAACATGTCTTATTATTATCAATGTTTAAAACAGCTGTGCTGATAAAAATTTAGCTGAAAGCATGATACATTCATTCCAGGATTCTTTGATGAATAGAAAGTTTAAACAAAAAGAATGTATTTCAAATAGAAATATTCGGTGGAATTGTAAATGTTTTACTATCATTTTCAATCAATTTAATGTGAATATTTATTTAAAATTGTATTCTGCATTTCTCCTCTTCTGTAGCTTGTTTCCCAAACTAGCTGTCATAGAAACCTGTATTTTTGGCTCCTTAACAAATTGCTTTTGTTCCTCTTGTGTTCTTGCGTTGAATAAAAATGTCTGCTAAATGCATAAATGTAAATTAATGATATCTTAAATTAATGATATCTCAAATCAAACATGTGCTATTAAAGAAAACTAAAAGCTTACTGATCCCAAACTTTTGAACTATATATATTTATATTGATTTATACTCACAGGCCCCCAGATGGTGACGCAATCCTCATTTACATTTCGAAAGTTGTTGGGTTCAAACGGATGCCAGTAAGTGAAGATGACTGGAGTGTGATCCGTCCATTCAAAGTTCATCTGCATAGCTGTATCATGCAGACCAATCCATAACTCCTCTATATCTAAACGACAGGGAGATAGAGTCTGAAACAGCGCAGAGATTTTACCAAATTATATAAAATATTAAGACTTGTTGCCAGAGAATATATCTTGAATATTTACCCCATTGGCAAATTGTGTTATTTATCAAATTTAATGAGGTTTAAGCTCAAAAAATAAAAAAGGAGTTTCTGTTTTTACTGGAAAGACAAAGATACTGACAAAGCAAACGTGTTTCTGTACATTTATGAATAGGCATTTATTTGCATGTGTATACCTTTCTTCATATGCTTAGTGATGAATTCAAGCTCTGGGAGGGTGTGGATGCTTACGAGGTTAGCCTCCATCTTTTGACACATTTTGTTGGCGAAGCTCCAGTCCAGGTTGTCTGAGTTCAACCGATAGCAGCCCGCCTGGAAGTTTTGCCAGCCTACATCACACTGGTACCGCCCATCATCTGCCCAGGAGTCTGTTTCACACACAGACACAGGTGAGATCCTCAAGACCGAACCAGACTTTCAGGTACATCAGCAGAAACTAAAAGCTAAAGACTTCTCGGCTTGCTGAAAAACATGCAATTTTGGGGCAAGATACTCAAATTGCATGGCTGAGCCAGACAAGGTTTGCCTCTGAAATAAATCAAGTCATATTTAATCATTTAAAGTATAAGTGTAAGCAGCGGTAACGTTGCTCTGTACATTAATATGTGAACCACAAGTCAAAAATGTTCTCACACACACTGCACACATACCTGTGGTGAAGGGGTCGAGTGTGGCGTTGGGTCGTTTCTTGCAAATGTAAGGCAGAGCCACTGAACAGTCCCGGTTGTGCCAGCGACCCTGAGCCTCAGTACTGATCACTCCACAGTTTTCCTCGTCGTCATAGTTTGGCATTTCTACAACACACACACATCCGTGAGATATTCAGATAAAAATACGTCCTTTCCAATTAGTGCTGTCAAATGATTAATCGTGATTAATCACATCCAAAATAAAAGTTGTTTGCATTAGGAGTGGCATGGTACACGGATGTCACGGTTCGGTACGTACCTCGGTTCGGGGGTCATGATTCGATATGGTTTCAGTACAACAGGAGAAAGAAAAAATCTACAATGCTCGGTTTCTTTTCATTTATTTTGAACAGACAGTAGTGCAAAAAATTAAAATACACCTAGATGTGAAAATACTAAATATTATTACATTCTTATATTATATATAAAATCTGTTTTGTTTTCATTGTGAGTGTAAACAAATAAAAGCAGACCTTTACACAGTGATGGATTATAAGTGTTTAAAGTTGATTCTGCTGGTATAAGGAAACAGTTGAAGTGATCGCGCTGGAGCACACACACACACACACACACACACACACACACACACACACACACATCAGTTCCAGCATTGCTAACTTGACAGCGCAGTTGGTACTTTATCAAAATAAAATACCGTGTGCCAAACATCAGCGCGCGCCACTGTGTCACCGTTGGAATGCGACTGAAGTACAAAGCCAATAATTTACATAATAAATAACAGTTTAGCATTCAGTTACGTTACATTGCAAATATGGAAATATTATGGAATATTTGGAATTGTGCTGAATGACAGAGGTAGGATACACGAGCACAAAGACCCATTTCACAAATAGTTGAGTGCACAATCCTTTAAAGTATACTCTTGTTTTCAGTCTATGTGAGCAGTGTTGCCAACTGCTTTCTACTGAAAGTATCTAAAACTGGCAGCTAAATGTCACTAGATGACATCATAATGGCAAATTCACTGATCTATATAAAGAAGATTGTAGATCAGTGGGCAAGAGGAGAACTTAGATAAGGTTTGTCCAAGAAGTTGCTATATTTATCTCTAAACTTTTGAAAAAAGTCTCAAAAGGGGCGGGGAAGTCGCTAAATCGAGCTACAAAGTAGCTAAATTGGCAACACTGTGAATGTGAGACACGTTCAGAATCAGCACATGGTCACTGTCTAGGGAGCATTGTTTTCAAGTGTATATACAGTATATATATAATAATAAATATACATAGAACACACACATATAGTATGCAACAAAAACTTTTATTTTGGCTGCGATTAATCACAATGAATCAATTGGCAGCACTATTTAATGCAAATGAGCTCTAAAAACACCGACAGCAGAAACATTTAGAAAAAGTCTTGATGTAAAATACTGTTTTATATGTATGAAACAATATACAGTCAGCTAGTCCTTACTGGTTTATTGTTTGATCACTGGTCATAATCAGAAGGATTAAATAATGCATAATAATAAATAAATAAACACATCAATTCACTACTGTTCAAAAATACAGTAAAACAATTATACTGCTGAAATATAATTACAATTTAAAATAACTGTTTTCAATTTTTTATACATTTAAAAATGCTATTTATGCCTGTGATGGCTGAATTTTCCACATCATTACTCCTGTCTTCAGTGTCACATGATCCTTCAGAAATCATCCCACATACTGACTTCATGCTCAAGATTGCTTACGTTTATCACTGTTGATAACAGCTGTGCTGCTTAATATTTTTTCAAATCATGATTTCAGAATGACATTTAGAAATCTTTTGTAATATTATAAATGAATGGGACTTTTTTAGCAATTTAATTTATGTTTTCTGATTAAAAGTGTTAATTTCTTGCAAAAAGAATCTTACTGGCCCCAAACTTTTGAACAGTAGTGTAAAAAATAAATAAATGGACATGAATTAATGACAAAAAAGGCAGGACATTGATTCAGTTT